>JAJDFG010000688.1:22500-90000 GCA_021039105.1 Scomber colias
ACGCTGATTATTTTTGTCCCCAAGGAACTCAAAGGAACTTTTTTAAGGAGGCATAAGGGTTAAATATTTAGACTTTCTTTCCTGAGAATCTGAAAAACTGATTCAGCACAAACACAATGAACAAACCAATAAGGTTGAATTATTTTAACATGATGTCATCAGAAAGATGTTATCAGTGTTTCAGCATTAAAATATAACATTGAGCTTTAATGTGTATCAGATCTCTTTAAACAGGCTGAATTCTGCCGTTCTGCTCTTATATATTGATCAGACCTCTGTGCATTTCCTGCTACTACTCTTCTCTACACCAACAAGAGAGAAAACAGCTGAGAGTTTCTTTCTGTGAGCAACAGAATATCAGAAAGACTTCAGAACAACACCATGTAACACCACTTCCCTCTTTAAAATAAAAAGATGAACTGATGAGAAATAAAAGGCTCCATTGCTCGGTTCAACACACTCAGGGGTTTAGTCTCTATGACCAGTAGTTTACGGAGGCTAATGTTGGTTAACGTTAGCTAACTTTACATATTGTTGTATAACTGACATTACTGAATCAGTCTGCTGATTGGCTGATCCTCCGTGCTCACTATGAAATGTCTCAGAAACCTTTCAGGAAAAAATGATGATGAAAGCATTTCTCTCTGACTTCAGAAATCTATTATTATTATTATTATTATTATGAGTTTGACTCTTATTATCTTGATTAACATTAGTTCTTCACATAAGTGGTTCAGATAATATGATGGACAAGTTCACATTGGCAGCTGTTCAAGTCATCATGCCCGTTAGCATCGCTGCTGGTAATGGAGCTCTGTTTTTATGATACTCTGCTTATGATTGATATGTTTATTATTCTTAGTGTGCATTGGAAATAAAAGAAAACTGTCATGCTCATTAATTAGTTTCATCTCTTAGATTATGCACCTTGTTCTTTTTTTCTTTCCATCTATTCAGCAGATTCAAACTAATCCTGAAAATTATGAACCAAACATTTGAAACTTCAGTGAAGGATTTGAATTTAACAAATAGAAGAAATATAAATCTACCAAAGTTAGTCAGTGAACTCACGTCAGACCCAGTTTACAGTTTGGACTCTCCTGTACAGCAGACAGAAGCTTCTCTGATGAATCAGACAGGTTGAGGAGTCTCAGGTGCAGCTCTGTCAGATGAGGGTTGGACTTCACAGCTGAGGTCACAACTTCACAGTCAGTGTCTGAGAGTTCAAAGGCAGTAAGTCTGTAATGACACAAATATTACAACATATTATCATGAAGTGGCTCAAGGTTCAGACTAACAAGGAGAACACATATTTGAATCTCAAAAACTAAAATAATGTATTAAAGTAAGTTATTAACAAACTAAATGTAAACTCCATGTGTAATGTGTAGAATCAGTAGTGTAGGGAAGTGCATGGATGAGGGGAAATGTGTGCTAGACAATAACAAACACATGAAGCAAAGAAAGAAAAGAGATGTTGCTGGTGGAAGAGAGAGGGAGACACTGAGCAGGCCTGAGGGCTCTGTGTTATCAGTTCGAGAAAGAGAGGTAACTGAAACTCTGAGTCAGTCACCGTGGTGACCGAAACTCTGAGTCAGTCACCGTGGTGACCGAAACTCTGAGTCAGTCACCGTGGTGACCGAAACTCTGAGTCAGTCACCGTGGTGACCGAAACTCTGAGTCAGTCACCGTGGTGACCGAAACTCTGAGTCAGTCACCGTGGTGACCGAAACTCGGAGTCAGTCACCGTGGTGACCGAAACTCTGAGTCAGTCACCGTGGTAACCGAAACTCTGAGTCAGTCACCGTGGTAACTGAAACTCGGAGTCAGTCACCGTGGTAACTGAAACTCGGAGTCAGTCACCGTGGTAACTGACTCTGTGAACATAACCTGCTCGCTGGCAGGTTTTCTTTAAGAAACTCTGAGTTTCTACCTGTCTCCTCCTTCCTGAAGCAAGCTGCCAGACATGGACGGTCCGTTTCTTCACAGTCTGATAGATATCGAGGCAGAATTAATTCTCAGTGCCTGATGTCGGGAGATGCGGTATCACTGTTCATTACACTCAATCATTTCTTAACATTCTCCGGCCATATCTGCCTTCTTGTTGATCTGATTTTTAGGAAGTATTTTGTTGTACACATCGTCACATTTGAGTCTTAAAATCAATGACTCCAATATGTATAATAAGTCAAATAGTGTAAAATGTTAATCTACTAGCAGGATATTAGATGAGAGGACATATGTGTTAAACAGCTTCCTGTTGGAGGTTTAAATTACTACATGTTGAAATAGCCACTGAATTAATATTTACTTTGTTTAATAGCCGACGTCATCTATGAATAAAATCAAAGTGAGGTACAATCATAGCCCAGCAAAATGTGCCTTACTCTTCTGAATTATGTTTCTTTATTTCATTTTTAGCTGCTTCCAAATACGTTACACCACTTTTTCACCTGTATGCTACAGTTGTAAGTGAGGTAAGTTAGTCAGTGGAGTGGTGCATTAAAACTTAAGCATTGACTCAGGCACCAGTTTTCTCCCATGCTGCTTCTCTCTCCTTAGCGTCTGCAGCGGTGTTACTTTTAGGGAAATTTATGTTCATATTCACCACAGGCCTGCAGGGGGAGCTCCAGTTACAGTGAGGTGACGTAACTCAAGCTTGTTTCCTCAGTAGTTGCCATGGTGACTCATGGTATCGGGGCTCCATTGATGATCAAGGTGAACATACTCAGAGTTGATTGAACTAATTCAGATCAGCTGTTCTGGATACTCAGAGTTTCCATCTCAGAGTAAGTCAACTCAGAGTTCAGGGTTAGACTCAGAGTTTGTTGAACCTCCTACTTGGAAACCCCCCAGCTTTGATAAGGTGATCCAGCCCAAAGCCCTGATGACTCCATTATTATTGTGTGGGAGCTGCAAAGCTCCCACACTATGTTATCTTCGCTCTTTATTTATTCATTGTGTGGGAGCTGCAAAGCTCCCACACTATGTTATCTTCGCTCTTTATTTATTTATTTATTTATTATTTATTTATTATTTCGCCGTTTTTCGTAGCGTAACTAGTCCTACACGATTTGTCATATCAACTTCGTTTCAATGTCAAATTGTACATATCCATAAGGAGATGTGTGCTATTACTTTTCATATCTCTAACATATTCCATTGATTTTATATAATTTTTTAAAACATTAAAATTTATAATGGAAAGTCAATGGGAGCGATGTTTGAAAGCTCATATCTCAAGAAGTAAAAGTGCTAAAGTGTTCAAACTTCAACTACAGGTGGCCCATGAGCAAATGCTTCACATATTGTAACGAATGATCTGTAGCGCCACCATGTGGTCAGTTATTACATGTTTTACATTTTGGCTTATAACTCATGAACCGTAAGGGGTATTCAAACAATCTTTGCACAGTGTGTTCCTTGGATGGTACCAAGTAGACTGATATAGGCCACGCCCATTTGCGTCTAGAAAATTTTTCCGCCATTTTGATTTTTTTGAAAAATACATTTTTTACTACCTTTGGCACATTTTTCATCCAATCTTCACCAAACTTGGTACACAACATGTTTAGAGGACTCCGAACACAGCTATTATCTTCGGTTTTTGGTATCACTTACCGTTTGTCTGTAATTGGTTAGCAAACTTTTGAGGGCGTGACCTGATGCATTTAACGATCAATAACTCTTCAATGCTGATTCAGATCGCCACAAAATTTGATAATCTTGTACACATGGTGGCACTGTACCATTATGTAAAATGTGATACAATTTTACCAAATGGGGGCGCTACTGTAATATTATAACACAATTTTCCTACAGTTCTGTTGTCTTCAATGAAATGAAACTTGGTACATTAGTTCTCCATGTCAATGTGTACGATATAGTGAAACATGGAGCCAATAGCCCCACCTTGTGGCCATTAGTGAAACACCAACATATGACTTATTAAGTTCCATATCTTTTAATGTCAACCTTCTATGATGACAGCAGAATTGTACAGATGGGGATATTGAACACCTTTGTGGTATTTAATGAAACTTCACCTGTAGGTGGCGCCACAAAATGTTGAATAATTGCTGCTCCAACAGAAATCTGCAGTGAAGGTAGCAATAACAGGAATGGTGACAGCGGCTGCATCTGGCAGTTTGCGAGGGATGCGTCTGGCAGTTTGCAGCTCCCACACGCAATTTCTTATGAAATTGCTAAATTTTCTAGTTATTATTATTATCATTATTATTATTATTATTATGAGTTTGACTCTTATTATCTTGATTAACATTAGTTCTTCACATCAGTGGTTCAGATAATATGATGGACAAGTTCACATTGGCAGCTGTTCAAGTCATCATGCCCGTTAGTATCGCTGCTGGTAATGTGATGGGAAAATACAAATATCTTACATTCATTCTTACATTTCTATAATCAGTTTGCAGCATTATATTCAGTTTATTAGTGATTGTACTTTTATGCATTGTATTAGTATGTGTTAGAATAGCTAGCGTGACTATTTTATGATCGCAGTAGTGTTTAAAAAATGTATGCATCATACTCTGCATTCCACAGATTTAGAGTCATTGTGCTTGTGCTTGGAGGAGGCCACAGTGCCCTTACTGGGGGTGCTGGGTCCAAGGGAAGGCCAAGAAGCTAATACTTGCTGTTTGCTGCAGTAAATTTCCATCATATGTTATGAGAAGAAAATATTACGGTCGCAATGGTGGGAGACTCAACAGCGGAGACAACCTCCAGAGGGAAAACGTACCACCACCTGGCGCACTGATAACACTTGTTGAGATGTATAAAACCTCTCCTCAGAGAACTGATTTCTGAGCATTCTCTGAACGCGGTTGGTAGCTGTGTATCTGTTGATTTGCTCCTTCTTGCAAGAATTAAAAGTAACTTGACTTTTGAACTTGGTTTCAGCCTCAGCCTTGTATTTAATTTTTCTATCATAATGGAACTCTGTTTTTATGATACTCTGCTTATGATTGATATGTTTATTATTCTTAGTGTGCATTGTCTCACAGCCCCAGCTGTGACCTCCTGAGTTTCCTTGTCTGTCTTGTCTCCTCCCCTGTTTTGTCTTTGTTTCCCTTTGGCAGAGGTGGGGCCCAGTGGTGGAGGTTTGGCACACTTGTTCATCCTTCCACCCTCTGCCAGATAGTTCTGCTACTTATGTGGTAACGCTTCGCTAAGATCCTCTAGTGTTTTCTTGTGTCTTCTGCTTAGTACTGATTACCTCTGGTGTAACCGCTCTTTCCTGTTCCCTACAGTTTAGCCTACTCCACCCGCTGCTGCCCTGCCTCTGTTCCCTGGATCCAGCTCCCTGTGCACTGCCTTCCCGTTTTGGACCTTGCCGCACCCACCTTCCCAGGAACCCTCACCTCAGACCCAACGACTGCTCCCTCACTTCCCCACTTACTTTATCATTAAACCCTGCCTTTGAGTTTACCCCTGTGTGTTTGCTCATCTCTGTGGTCTGCTCTGGGGTCCTATTACTTCGTGACACATTGGAAATAAAAGAAAACGGTCATGCTCATTGTTTAGTTTCATCTCTTAGATTATGCACCTTGTTCTTTTTTTCTTTTCATCTATTCAGCAGATTCAAACTAATCCTGAAAATTATATTATTTATCTGAACTGATGAGAAATAAAAGGCTCCATTGCTCGGTTCAACCGATAGCTAACTTTACATATTGTTGTATAACTGACATTACTGAATCAGTCTGCTGATTGGCTGATCCTCCGTGCTCACTATGAAAAGTCTCAGAAACCTTTCAGAAAAAAATGATGATGAAAGCAATTCTCTCTGACTTCAGAAATCTTCTTTGGAAAATGAAACAGATCTTATTTTAAACTCTTAATCATAGTGTTAAAAACAGTGTGTGATTATATATGATTGACAGAAGCTGCTCATGTAATAATAACTTTACTGCATTCACTGATAACTGTAAAATACTGATATATGTTGTGATAAAATGCTGCTGTAATAAAACCTCAACCACAACCTCTAAAGTCCTTCATGTGTTTCACCAGGTTTGCATGAATCCTCCAACACACAAAGGAAGAGAAGGAGAAGAAAACACTGTCAAATCCAATAATGACTATAAATAAATAGAATAACTGTTCATTAACTTAACAGCTATAAACATCAACATTATTTAACATCTGAGACTAAATATAACTGACATGTTATTTCACATATAAACAACTATTTTAACTATAATAAAACATTTATATTATTTATATTTGAAGAACTAAACTACTAATCTACACTGATTTCTAATGTTAATCACATCTGGACTTACTGAGCCTTTCTGCAGTTCCTCACAGCTGGGATCAGTCTCCGTCGTCCCTCCTCTGATGTGTTGTACTTCTTCAGGTCCAACTCATCCAGAACCTCCTCTGACATCTGCAGCATGTAGGCCAGAGCTGAGCAGTCAAACACAGAGAGTTTCTTCTCTGATCTGTTCTCTGACTTCAGGAACTCTTGGATCTCCTGATGTACTGAGCGGTCGTTCATCTCCATCAGACAGTGGAAGATGTTGATGCTTCTGTCAGGAGAGATATAACTACTGTTCATCTCCTTCAGGTTGTTGATGACTCTCTGGATGGTTTCTGGACTGTTGTCTGTCTGACCCAGCAGGCCTCCTAAGAGCCTCTGGTTGGACTCCAGAGAGAGGCCATGAAGGAAGCGGACAAACAGGTCCAGGTGGCCATTTTCACTTCTGAGAGATTTCTCCATGGCTGCCCACAGGAAGTCATCCAGAGATAAGTTGTATTCTTCTTCTTCTTCTTCTTCTTCTTCTTCTTCTTCTTCTTCTTCTTCTTCTTCTTCTTCTTCTTCTTCTTCTTCTTCTTCTTCTTCTTCTAATCCTCCCCCCCGCCCCAGGAAGTCCTTCAGTACCCCTGACTTCCTGCTGGTGTAACAGTGGTACATGTAGACTGCAGCCAGAAACTCCTGAACGCTCAGATGAACAAAGCTGTAGACTGTTGTCTTCTGGTGTTTCTCTCTTTTGAAGATCTGTGTACAAACTCCTGATAACACCGAGGCCTCTGTGACATCAAGACCACACTGCTCCAGGTCTTCTTGGTAGAACATGATGTTTCCTTTCTCCAGTTGTTCAAACGCCAGCCTCCCCAGCTTCAGAAGAAGGTTCCTGTCAGCCTTCGTCAGCTTCTGTCGACTAGTCTCATGTCCCTCATCATACTTCTTCCTCTTTGCCTTGTGTGCATCATACTTGTTCTTCTTCATCTTTATCTGAACCAACAGGAAGTGTGAGTACAGGTCAGTCAGGGTCTTGGGCAGCTCTCCTCTCTGGTTTGGAGTCAACATGTCCTCCAGAACTCCAGCAGTGATCCAGCAGAAGACTGGGATGTAACACATGATGTGGAGGCTCCTGGATGTCTTGATGTGTGAGATGATTGTGCTGGACTGCTCTTCATCACTGAATCTCCTCCTGAAGTACTCCTCCTTCTGGGGGTCAGTGAAGCCTCGTACTTCTGTTACCCTGTTAACAAATGTCAGAGGGATCTGATTGGCTGCTGCAGGTCTGGTAGTTATCCAGATGAGAGCCCGGGGAAGCAGCTTCCCCTGGATGAGGTTTGTCAGCAGCACGCTGACTGATGACTTCTGTGTGACATCAGACACGACCTCACTGTTGTTGAAATCCAGTGAAAGTCTGCTTTCATCCAGGCCGTCAAAGATGAACAGAACTTTACAGGCAGCGAGCTTCTCTGCTGTGAGCTTCTGTAATGTTGGATAGAAATCACAGATCAGTGTGATCAGACTGTGC
Organism: Scomber colias; assembly: GCA_021039105.1. Lineage (NCBI taxonomy): Eukaryota > Metazoa > Chordata > Actinopteri > Scombriformes > Scombridae > Scomber > Scomber colias. The sequence goes on from JAJDFG010000688.1 coordinate 30,297, forward strand.
TGCTTATCTTTGATCACGTTCAGCTCTCTGAATGGAAGTGGAATCAGCAGACTGATATCTTGGTTGTTGGAGCGCTGTGCCCAGTCCAGAGTGAACTTCTGCACTGAGAAGGTTTTTCCAACGCCAGCGACGCCGTTCATCAGAACCACTCTGATGATGTATTCCTGTTGGTCAGGTAAGACTTTAAAGATGTCCTGACACTTGATTGCAGCGTCATGGAGGGTCTTCTTCTTGGAAGCTGTTTCAAGCTGCCTCACTTCATGTTGGGTATTAACCTCGTTACTCCTTCCCTCTGTGATGTAGACCTCAGTGTAGGAGCTGTTGAAGGGGATTTTCCTTCCTGCTTCATCAGTTTCTTCAGTCAGATGTTGACATCTTGTTATCAGAATGATGTGATGTTCATCTAAACCCTCCAGCTTTCCACTTTGTGCTGAAAGAGAAGAAAAATCTAGATGTGAACATCTCTCAGTGTGTTTACATGTATTTATGTAAGCAGGTTACTCAGAGAAAGGTTAGCTGGGTAATCAGGGAACATGTTAACATGCACAGTACTGGTTACTGTCAATCTGTACAAGCAACAAATCAGTGATCAGATTTCTCCTCTACACTGACTTTATTCTCAAAGCATGTCTTTCTTATTTTATCAGTATTAGTAACAGAAGATGTTTATCAGTCCTGACTTTTTCTCTGTTTTGCTCTGTGTGTCAGAGTCACAACTTTTCCTCACAGCTTGAATGTGTCTGAATAATAGAATAATACATTGAAATGTCTCTGATCTATAACCCTGATTACAGTAACCAATAACACTACTTTGTAGGACCACCTGTCAGAATTACATCACTCTCCACCTGTCAAGAGTTCATCCATGTTTTCCACCGTTGCATCTAAAATCTTTTTATAATCCAATGGTCAGTGGAGAGATCACCAGATTTAATGTGGGCATAGATTCACATATTTATACAATCATTTAGTCTGATTTCATCACAGCTCTTTGTATCATGATGTAAACCTACTCGAATCAAAGCTGAGACTTTAATGTAAATGAAGGAATCTTAATGTAAAATGATTAAACTATATAAAGACACAGGCTGTTTCTCCTCAGATCTGCTTTCTGGATGTGATGTCATGTTTGTCTCTTCCTGTGACTGACCTTCTGATCCTGAGCTGATGTTTGATAACTTCTCCACCAGATCATTCCTGCTGATCTTCTTTAAAACGCTCTTCATCACCTCCACAGCTCCAGCAGGTTCATATTTCTGCACCATCAGATCCACCACGTCTGTCCTCTTTGCCTTCTCCAGCTGGAACACTTTGATGGGTTCGATGTCGTCCAACTTTACTTTGTCCAGGTACCATTTGAAATTCTCAAATTGATCATCTGTTAAATCTTCCAGAAGGTTAAGGAGGTCTGCCTCCATCATCTTGGCTCTCTGTTAAAATCAGAGAACATTGATAAGAGAACAGTTGTGTTTCTGTCAGTCTGCCAATAGAAACTCATTGTGTGTTTGTACTGGATCTGACTCATTTGACAAACAGCCCAGTTTGGCTGCAGTCGTTTAAATGTCAGAGAAGCTCAAGAGGATCTTCAGTAAAAACATCTTACTACAAATCTACTCAGAAGCTGTTCTGGAGCTTTCTATCACATCCAGTTTTCTCAGTTATAGACATGTATGTGTTAAAACGGACTGTTTTCTGTCTTTAATGTAGAGAATAAAAGCTAAAGTGTAATCTCAGCACAAGGTCCAGTTAGTGTTCTGCTTTCACAGCTCACCTGTTTGTTGTGGTTCAGTGAACTCCAGTATTTTCCCATGTTCTGATTGGTTGGTTAACGCTGGTGTGAAAACTGTCACCAGAGAGCTCCTGAAGATGAGGGTCTGGTCTCAAAGTGAACTGTAGCAGCCGATAACGTTCTTCTTGTATCTACAGCTGAAAACATGTGAGAATAAAGAGATCTGAACTTGTAAATGTGTAAACTGTGAATGAATATGACACATCCTGAATATGAATCTCCTGTAAACTCACAGTGTGTTTGTAGAGTCTGAAGCATGCATGTAGTCTGACTGAATCATTTACGCACATTTCTATGAGCTGCACAGCTTTGATAAACACATCAGCTGACTCTTTATATTAAGATGCTGAACCTGCTGCAGAAGATCTTCACACTAAACTAATAACTGATGGAGACGGTTTAGTAGAGAGTGTGTTGGTTCTTCAATAAGATATAAAAACTGAATCATCTTCAGGTCAGTTTAAATAGAAACAGTCTCTTACTTTGTGTCTGAGGGTCCAGGTTCATTACTGAAGTTTAGAGGATCATCATCAGACTGCTCACTCTTCATCAACACAGCTGGATGTTAGAGACTCTGCTCCATCCTCATCTTCTGGAGTCTGAGAGGTAAACCAGGAACATCTTACGTCTGTCAGTGCAGCAGCTCTCTCATGTTGTGATCATGTCTAAAAAAGAAGTTATTATTCAGTCAGTGTGACGACCTGCTTCAGTTAGAACTCCACCATCATTATTCAGCTCTGATTCTTCTACGTCATCAGTCCCTGTTTACAGTAGGACACTCCGAGGATCAACTCTGATAATCAGCCCTGTGTACGTGCTGCTGCTGTTTGCTCATAACTGATAAAAGATGATGATGAATGATTCCTCGTATCAAAGTACAGTCACACTGATCTGATGGCAGTTCCAGAGAAATCAAAGTTCACTGTGAGTCTACAACAGTTTGACATTTATTGTAAATCCTCCGTCTACAGTGAAATAAGAAGCCGGCGATGTTCCAGTCCTGATGAATGATGCTGATAATAAGTTATTTCTCTTTGAGAAGATCAATAAACTCAGCAGCTTCACTCTGTGATTTTAGGATTGTATGAAGAGTTTTGAGAACTCAACACCTTTTGGAGCTTTTTCTGTTGTACAAATAAGAAACACAGTTCAGGTGTTTGTGTCAGAACTGGACCTTTTGTTTCTAACTGCTGATGCTGAACCCTCCTTAAGACCTTCATCATTTCAGCTCATATTCTACTTTTACTACATTTTCATAAACATGTTGAAATAAGTCTGAATATCAGCTCTGTGCTTCTTTTTCTATCTAAAACTGAATATTTATTTCTGTAAATTCACACTTTATTTGAAGAGTGTGATGCATGCATGTAGTCTGATGTTATAATTTACAGCTTATAAAAATGAAGTCAATCATTAACATAACCATAAAGCATTATCAGCACAATTAAAGCATGAACTCTGTGAACTCAGAGCAAAAGATTAAAGACAAACAGTCTGTACAAGTGTCACATTCAGTAATGAGAGAACAGGAAGTTCTCTTTGACTTTAAACATCTTTTAAACTCTGCTTCTACACTCAAACATGAAGCACTCAATACATTTGATTCATTCATGAGTTCAAATATAGTTGTACATTCTCTCAGTAGTTTGGTAAATAGTGAAAATGTATTTTGAATCAATTGATCATTGTCTCTATTTAGAGGTCAGCAGTGAGTCACGTTACATCGCTGTGAGGACGCACAAACCAGGAAAACAACAACAGGAAACAACGTTTAACACCTCAAACTCTGTCATTTCACATTTAATCAACTAAACAATTAATGTGATCAATAATCATCAGATTGATCAATAATGACAGTAATCATTATTTACAGTCCTGATATTAACACTCACCTGCCTCACACTGTGTTCCTCCTTCTGCTCTGATGACTGTAAAATGAAGTCTGTACAGACGTTCACCTTTACTCCCTACCTGTCTGCTCCTCCCTCCTTCTGCTTTACTGGAAGTCACATGACTGTCATTTATGATCTCTGTGAAGCTTTATGACTATGTGTGTGCTGCTTGGTACAAACAGACACAAAGACTTCCTCATGGTGTCATACTGAGTACTGTGTTGTGTTGCTGTCTGCAGTTGAAATCATTGTTTGTTGTGTTTATTTACATGTTTGTGTTTAGTTGCTTTCTTTAGTTATTATTTTGAGTGCAGCATTTTCTTAGTTTGAGTTTATTGACTCAGGTGAACACAATGGAGGCAGTGATCACAGACTTGGACTGACAGCTGCTTCAGCCAATCAGCAGCTACAGGCTGGCCACACCGGCCAATGGTGACTCAGGGGAGGGTTCCTCTCCTTCTATACAGACAGAGCAGCAGGTTAGACTGAAATCACACATCTTGTTAGTAGTGGAGGACAGACGCAGCAGTGGAGGCCTTTGGATGTGAGCAGCAGGAGTTTCTGCTTAAAGCTGGTTGTAGAATTAATGCTTTTTGGTTTCAATGTATTCTGCTGTTCTTAACAAAAACATCTTTAAAACTATTGATGAGGTTCTTTCAGGATTCTTATGGAACAATAAAGCTCCTAGGATCCGTAAATCACTATTACAAAATGTTCAATTATATTATTGGTCATCACATATTCAGAAGACAACTTATTGGCTTAACTTTGCAGACATGGTACCGTTCAACCCCTCTGGCTTTACTGACAATCCAGTAGTGTGATCCACCCTTAGGATTTCAAATTCCTGCCAGCTTCCTCTAGAACACCTCTACTGAGAAACCAGTACAGGAAAAGAGGGGAGGTACTGCATTATACATGTGTTAATACCTGCAATAAAGAAATGAATATTCAAAAACAAAAAAGCTGGTAGATTGTTCCAGGACCAGTGGATGATACCTGGAGGTGAGGGGTCAGCAGAGGAGGGCTTGGAGAGGGGTCAGAGCAGACCAGACTGAGACAGCAGCACTGGAGGCAGGAGCTTCTGCTTAAAGCTGTGAGAGACTGCTGGCTGTTGTTCTCGGTTCCAGGAGTGAAGAAGAGGGACCGTTGGTGGTTTGGGCCTAACCTTCCTTCCTTCCTTTCCTTCCTTTCCTTCCTTCGGTTCCAGGAGAGAAGAAGAGGGACCGTTGGTGGTTTGGGCCTAACCTTCCTTCCTTCCTTTCCTTCCTTTCCTTCCTTTCCTTCCTTCGGTTCCAGGAGAGAAGAAGAGGGACCGTTGGTGGTTTGGGCCTAACCAATGTCATCTGGATAGAGAGGTAGAGCCAGGACTGGGAGTACGACAGGGAGCCTTCATGGACTCATTATTTTAAGACTGTTAACTTGCCTTTTTTTAAGACCTTCCCCCAATTTAGAGACGTTTGCTACCATAAGTTTTATCCTTTGAACAATAAATATTTATTGTTGCAGCCTCTGTATTGTAGTTCATCAAGTACTGCTCGCCCTCGTATCAAAGAACACAAGTTACCTTATTGGTGGTTTGTTTCTTATATAGTTATAACAACTTTATTACAGACACCTCCTTTTACAATTGTAATAAAACACTTATCTTCCAGTAAAGGTGTGTTCTGTGTTATTAGATAAATGTGCAGCTACAGTCCACAGAGAGACTAAACTAAACCCTCTGACAGTGATGATCATTATACTGTAACACTCAGACTGGGTTATTTGATTTGAAATGTTCCAGTCTGGTTTTAAAGCCTTTCACAGCACTGAATCTCCACTTTAAAAGAGTTGATGATGTTTTATTAGCTACTGACTGCTGAGGTTCTGCCATTCTTCTGCTTTTAGAGCTCTGAGCTGGACCACAGCATCCTTCTCTCTGAGCTGGACCACAGCATCCTTCTCTCTGAGCTGGACCACAGCATCCTTCTCTCTGAGCTGGACCACAGCATCCTTCTCTCTCTGAGCTGGACCACAGCATCCTCCTCTCTGAGCTGGACCACAGCATCCTTCTCTGTCTCTGAGATGGACCACAGCATCCTTCTCTCTCTGAGCTGGACCACAGCATCCTCCTCTCTGAGCTGGACCACAGCATCCTCCTCTCTCTCTGAGCTGGACCACAGCATCCTCCTCTCTGAGCAGGACCACAGCATCCTTCTCTCTGAGCTGGACCACAGCATCCTTCTCTCTGAGCTGGACCACAGCATCCTTCTTTCTCTCTGAGCTGGACCACAGCATCCTTCTCTCTCTCTGAGCTGGACCACACCATCCTTCTCTCTCTGAGCTGGACCACACCATCCTTCTCTCTCTATGAGCTGGACCACAGCATCCTTCTTTCTCTCTGAGCTGGACCACACCATCCTTCTCTCTCTATGAGCTGGACCACAGCATCCTTCTCTCTCTCTGAGCTGGACCACAGCATCCTCCTCTCTCTCTGAGCTGGACCACAGCATCCTCCTCTCTCTGAGCTGGACCACAGCATCCTTCTCTCTCTCTGAGCTGGACCACAGCATCCTTCTCTCTGAGCTGGACCACAGCATCCTTCTCTCTGAGCTGGACCACAGCATCCTTCTCTCTCTGAGCTGGACCACAGCATCCTCCTCTCTGAGCTGGACCACAGCATCCTTCTCTGTCTCTGAGATGGACCACAGCATCCTTCTCTCTCTGAGCTGGACCACAGCATCCTCCTCTCTGAGCTGGACCACAGCATCCTCCTCTCTCTCTGAGCTGGACCACAGCATCCTCCTCTCTGAGCAGGACCACAGCATCCTTCTCTCTGAGCTGGACCACAGCATCCTTCTCTCTGAGCTGGACCACAGCATCCTTCTTTCTCTCTGAGCTGGACCACAGCATCCTTCTCTCTCTCTGAGCTGGACCACACCATCCTTCTCTCTCTGAGCTGGACCACACCATCCTTCTCTCTCTATGAGCTGGACCACAGCATCCTTCTTTCTCTCTGAGCTGGACCACACCATCCTTCTCTCTCTATGAGCTGGACCACAGCATCCTTCTCTCTCTCTGAGCTGGACCACAGCATCCTCCTCTCTCTCTGAGCTGGACCACAGCATCCTCCTCTCTCTGAGCTGGACCACAGCATCCTTCTCTCTCTCTGAGCTGGACCACAGCATCCTTCTCTCTCTGAGCTGGACCACAGCATCCTTCTCTCTCTCTGAGCTGGACCACAGCATCCTTCTCTCTCTGAGCTGGACCACAGCATCCTTCTCTCTCTGAGCTGGACCACAGCATCCTTCTCTCTCTCTGAGCTGGACCACAGCATCCTCCTCTCTCTGAGCTGGATCACAGCATCCTTCTCTCTCTCTGAGCTGGACCACAGCATCCTTCTCTCTCTGAGCTGGACCACAGCATCCTTCTCTCTCTGAGCTGGACCACAGCATCCTTCTCTCTCTGAGCTGGACCACAGCATCCTTCTCTCTCTGAGCTGGACCACAGCATCCTTCTCTCTCTCTCTGAGCTGGACCACAGCATCCTTCTCTCTGAGCTGGACCACAGCATCCTTCTCTCTCTCTGAGCTGGACCACAGCATCCTTCTCTCTGAGCTGTACCACAGCATCCTTCTCTCTGAGCTGGACCACAGCATCCTTCTCTCTCTCTGAGCTGGACCACAGCATCCTTCTCTCTCTGAGCTGGACCACAGCATCCTTCTCTCTCTGAGCTGGACCACAGCATCCTTCTCTCTCTGAGCTGGACCACAGCATCCTTCTCTCTCTCTCTGAGCTGGACCACAGCATCCTTCTCTCTGAGCTGGACCACAGCATCCTTCTCTCTCTCTGAGCTGGACCACAGCATCCTTCTCTCTGAGCTGTACCACAGCATCCTTCTCTCTGAGCTGGACCACAGCATCCTTCTCTCTCTGAGCTGGACCACAGCACCCTTCTCTCTCTGAGCTGGACCACAGCATCCTTCTCTCTCTGAGCTGGACCACAGCATCCTTCTTTCTCTCTGAGCTGGACCACAGCATCCTTCTCTCTCTATGAGCTGGACCACAGCATCCTTCTCTCTCTCTGAGCTGGACCACAGCATCCTTCTCTCTCTCTGAGCTGGACCACAGCATCCTTCTCTCTCTGAGCTGGACCACAGCATCCTTCTCTCTCTCTGAGCTGGACCACAGCACCCTTCTCTCTCTGAGCTGGACCACAGCATCCTTCTCTCTGAGCTGGACCACAGCATCCTTCTCTCTCTGAGCTGGACCACAGCATCCTTCTCTCTCTCTGAGCTGGACCACAGCATCCTTCTTTCTCTCTGAGCTGGACCACAGCATCCTTCTCTCTCTATGAGCTGGACCACAGCATCCTTCTCTCTGAGCTGGACCACAGCATCCTTCTCTCTCTCTGAGCTGGACCACAGCATCCTTCTCTCTCTCTGAGCTGGACCACAGCATCCTTCTCTCTCTCTGAGCTGGACCACAGCATCCTTCTCTCTGAGCTGGACCACAGCATCCTTCTCTCTCTCTGAGCTGGACCACAGCATCCTTCTCTCTCTCTGAGCTGGACCACAGCATCCTTCTTTCTCTCTATGAGCTGGACCACAGCATCCTTCTCTCTCTCTGAGCTGGACCACAGTATCCTTCTCTCTCTCTGAATCGCTTCTCGGCCTTTTGGCTAAGGAAAGAAGGAAGGAAGGAAGGGAGGGCGGGAGGGAGGGAGTGAGGGAGGAAGGAAAGACAGAAGGAAGGAAGGACAGAAGGAAGGAAAGAAGGAAGGAAGGAAGGAAGAGAGGGAGGGAGGGAGGGAGGAAGGAAGGAAGGAAAGGAAGAAAGGAAGGAAGGACGGAAGGAAGGAAGGAAGGAAAGGAAGGAAGGAAGGAAGGAAAGAAGGAAGGAGAGGAAGGAAAGGAAGGAAAGGAAAGAAGGAAGGAAGGAAAGGAAGGAAGGAAGGAAAGGAAGGAAATGAAGGAAAGGAAGGAAGGAAGGAAGGAAGGAAAGGAAGGAAGGAAGGACAGAAGGAAGGAAGGAAGGAAGGAAAGAAGGAAGGAAAGGAAGGAAAGGAAGAAAGGAAGGAAGGAAGAGAGGGAGGGAGGGAGGGAGGGAGGAAGGAAGGAAAGGAAGGAAGGAAGGAAGGACGGAAAGAAGGAAGGAAAGGAAGGAAAGGAAGAAAGGAAGGAAGGAAGAGAGGGAGGGAGGGAGGGAGGGAGGAAGGAAGGAAGGAAGGAAGGAAGGAAAGGAGTAAGGAGGGATGAAGGAAAGAAGGAAGGAAGGAAGGAAGGAAGGAAGGAAAGAAGGAAGGAAAGGAAGGAAAGGAAGGAAAGGAAGGAAAGGAAAGAAGGAAGGAAGGAAGGAAGGAAGGAAGGAAAGGAAGGAAGGACGGAAGGAAGGACGGAAGGAAAGGAATGGAGGAAGGAAGGAAAGAAGGAAGGAAAGGAAGGAAAGGAAGGAAAGGAAGGAAAGGAAAGAAGGAAGGAAGGAAGGAAGGAAGGAGGGAACGAAGGAAGGAAAGGAAGGAAGGAAGGAAGGAAGAGAGGGAGGGAGGGAGGAAGGATGGAAAGGAAGAAAGGAAGAAAGGAAGGAAGGAAGGAAGGAAGGAAGGATACAATTATTGATACATTTATTTATTACTGTAAACGCTCTGGCTGCCTTAAGAACTACTGCGAGTGCTATGAGGTTCACACACACACACACACACACACACACACACACACACACACACACACACACAGATTGGATCACTGAAATAAAGCAGGTAAAGTTTGATGCTGAAGCCAGAGTGGAAGCATCAACACATTGAGACAGACAGCAGCCTTCTGCACAAACACTGCAATAGTCTTCACTACTGGCAGACATGAGGACATGAAATATGAATCAGAAGGTCCAGTTTGAAGGTGTCTAACACAGGAATCACACAACATTTAACTTCTTTCAAGTACATTTTACTGAACACTTGCACATATTCAATTCACTTTAATTTAACTTGAATTTCACTCATTGAAAGAAACATTCTCTCACTTAGTCCATCATAACCAAAGTTCCCATCAGCTAACTGTACCTCCTGCTGTTTAACTGACAGCTCTGTCAGGCTTCACTACTCAGTGCAGTACTGAGCGGGCATGGGCCTTAACTGGGCATATGGGCTGGCTAGATGGGCCCCATTTAAGGTCCATTCTGATCCCACTTAGACCCTATATGGGCAAACATATGGGGCCTACATGGGTCTCACCCAGTCAGAACCCACTATGGGCAAAAATAGATGGGGCCACCATGGAAACTGCAGACAAACCCACTTGGGATCCATATTTGCAGCCCAAAATTAACCCTTATGGGGCCCACATGGACATGCTGGCTCGGCACAGAATTTGAAACAGATTCATATGTTAAGGATAAATTCCACACTACTCATTCTTATCTCTGTCATTCCTGTTTCATGCCTCCTGGTATTGTGACTAGTCATTTCTAGACATACCTGTAAAGATTTTATTTTTATAATGTACAGCATAAAATCAGTGACCTCAAATAACCTAAAAAAGTGTTTGTAACATTTGTTCAGAGTGAGTTAAACTGTTGTGTCTGCAGGCTAACATCATGTGCACCTCCAGAAACTATGACAACGGCTCAGAAAGGCATCCCAGTGAAAAGGCTGTCCATGTCAAAGACAAGTGAGTCAGTGCATCATATTGTATAATGGAGGCTTTAGAAAATAACTCATGTTCCTGTTAGTGAACATTTGGATGACTTCTGGCTTCAGCTGGAGACTGTTTGCCATCAAAAAAGTCATGGGAAGTAGTAGAGGGGTGTTTCCACTCCCAGAACATCTAGGGATTGATGCTTTAAAGAGTTACTGTGAGAAAACCAAGTACAGCAGTGTAAGGATAACCAGAAAGATTGTGTTGCACAGGGTTGGGTGTATGGGTCAAACTCATGGTTGCATGAAACCATGATATTGCAGTAAGAAACCTGGTAGTCAGCTAAAATGTTAGTGAAGAAAACTCATGGACTTTATTAAAGTCAGTTTTCTAACTGCCAGAAATGTTTAAGTAGCCCAGCAGAAGCTGTGTAGCTTCTGCTTGCATTGCTGGTGAGAGTTACATACTTCTTAATGCTAAACATTAAACAAGCCAGTGGTGAATGATGGCATGACTTCTACAGAGGTCATTGTGTTGCTGCCAACCAGTCAGATTCCTTAATGTCATAATTTCCTGGTTGTACCTATCCAAGCCCCTCAACAAGAAATAACCAAGTGTGTTGTGATAAAGCCAAACAGTCAGGTTTTAGTCAAGAACTTTAATGACACCAAATGAGACCCTGCAGTCTTCAGACTCCAGCCTTCATCTGGTTGTTAGGTGGTAGTGCTTTGCCCAGGTGGATCCCAACTGTCAGCCCAAACTCTTTGCTGGCATGTTTCTCATGGACCTCAGGCTTCAGCTGGAAACCCTTCTCCCCATCAAAGCAGTCCATGGGAGTGAAAGAAAGTGGCTTTTCTTCCAGGAGGCCCTGTAGTCGTGCACGCCAGGCCTCCAGCATGGTGCTTCGGGCCTCAGAGGGAATGTGAGACGGAGCCCAGAAGATCTGAGGGGCAAGAACCTGGAAGCCACAGTAGTGCAGGATGCCATTCTGCAGAAAGAAGAAGATGTATAAGTGTTGGACAGCGGTTAAGCAACAGAAGAGCAACATTTTGAAATACCTGGAGTGGCCATAGTGTCACATTCATGTCTCCATTAATGCCATTAGCACTGAACATTGACTCGTGAGATCCAGTGGTAAAGGACAGCATGGCTTTCTTGTCCTATAAAGTAGCAGGAAGTTTAATTAAATGAGGAAAATTTAAATAAAAAAAAACTTGTAGAGCTGTACCTTGAAGATGCCCTCTGTGTATCTCTTCTCTTGTGATTAAGCAAAGCCCAGTGTGAGCACACGGTCAAACCAGCCCTTCACAATAGCAGGAACAGTGAACCAGTACATGGGGAACTGAAAAGTGGGTTTCAAGGTTAGCTTTTAATGCAGGCAACTTGATATATAAACATTACTGTCACTCAGGCTCTACCTGAAAGATGATCAGGTCTGCCTCAGTGAGTTTACGTTGCTCTTCAGTGATGTCAGCAGATAGCTTCCCTGCCTCCCATGCTAATTTGGTCTCTTCCGCATAACGGAAGTGTTCAGCATTTTTTATTTCACCTAGAGATAAAAAGCAAAAGTTGACTGTAAGGCTAGAGAGCAAGCCAAGTAGGATGTTATACCAGCACAATATTTATATACCAGTGATGTCCTCCGCAGTAGCAGTGGCTTTAAACTTCATAGCGTAAAGGTCAGAAACTTCCACTGTGCAGCCCTGAGCAGTTAAAGCCTCCATCGCAGCATCTTTAGCTGCTGCATTGAATGATCCAGCACTCTGATGAGCATACACAATAAACACTTTCTTTGCTGCCAAGACAAGAGGTAACAATCAGATGAAACACTGGCATATGTGTGGCCAAATTCAGGCTGAACAAAAGCTTGAGTTAAACACTGTCAAAACTTTCAGCTATTAGAATGCAAGGCAGAAAAACTTACCCATTCCTGAAACAGGTTGTCAGCTGTGTGCAATGAGTTTTACAAATAGATTGTGTTGACAGGAAAAGGCAGCACATACTAAAGTAGAAGTCAAGATGCTGTTTTTATACTCCAAGCCTCCTGGTTCATTTGAACCCACACAGGTGTTGTAAATTAGCAATCAGGGTCATCAATCAGTCAGCTGGTGACCTCACAGAACTCTGATCCACGTATTCTTTAACTGATCCAGCCACAGATTTAGCCTGTTTTGAATAGAGGGGTAAACTCGCAATAGTGTAAAAATAAATGTGTCTTTTATTTACAGGCAACTAGAGCAAAATCTGTTTTTACTACAAAGTCAGACATCCAAACTCTCCTGCATATTGATAGCGGCTCCTTGACGCCTGCAAATGAGATCCAATCTCCTGGAATCTGGAGTGTGCAAGCAAGAGCATGCATTAGAGAGTGACTGCATGTTTATGTGTGTGTGGGACTATTAATGATGAACAGTTCGAGAGATATGCTAATAACAGACAGACAGACAGACAGACTTTCCTGTCATTTATAGATAGATACATATAGATATCTGCAATGTACCATCAAACTGTCCATATGAACTGGGTCTTATTTTTTAGTTTCTATTAGTTATGATAACACTGCATTTGGTAATAGTGAAATAGCGAGAGGAAGAACTCGAGTGCGAGCGCAGGAAATCTGCACGAGCAGCGTTGTAACCGAGTGCGAGAGCAGAGTTTTGAGAAAAAATATCACAAAATCTGAGCATGAAATCAATAAATACTGCTCTCAGATCAATTTAATATGCTCTTGAATTAAGATAGGGAATAAACTCCATAACTTGTTGTCTCCACGAAAGTCAGTGTAGAATGAAGAATGACTCTGGAGGAGCGAGCTGGTAAAAACAACGCCACCAAGTCGTAGCGGCCGAAAATATATTACATCTGTAGTGGTTTAGCACTACCATAGAGAATGAATGGGAAATGTTTTAGGGCATTTAGCTAAAGAATTCTCGGTCGGCAAGCCGGTTCGATTCCCGGCCAATGCATGAAGTGAAGAGTCAGTTGTGCCATCTGGTCATCTACGGGGGAAGTGAGAAGTCCTTTTAAATAAGTTGCAGTACACAGAGCACTAACCACTGGATGGTCAGGGAGACACCAGGGTGTGGAAGGATGAAACAACTGAAAATCACCCCTGACACAAAATTGGCCTGGCTAGACCAATTTACTGGCTTGGCTATATAAGCAGCAATCTCATGCCACCTCCGCTTTCCCTTACCAGGAATCGAACCTAGGCCTCGGCGGTGAGAGCACCGAATCCTAGCCACTAGACCATCAGGGAACCACGACCTTGGGGGGAAGGACGACACAACTGAAATCATACACTGTGATCACCCTGACACAAAACTGGACGAATTCGACCAAATAACTGCCACGGCTACCTGAGTAGCAATCACACTTCATGCCACCTCCGCTTTCTCTGACCGGGAATCTAACCCTGGCCACGGCGGTGAGAGCGCCGAATCCTAGCCACTAGACCATCAGGGAACCATGCCTGTCGGCAAGCTTAACACAAAAGTAAATCAGACACTGATCACCCTTTACCAACTTTGGACTGTTCAACTAAATGACGCACATCGCTATTACCCGCCTCTGAGTCACCTCACACGCCACCTCATCGTTCCCTGACCGGGAATCTAACCCGGGCCGCGGCGGTGAAAGAGCCAAATCCAAGCCACTAGACCATCAGGGACCCTCTTTTCCCTGACTGGAAGAAGCAAGTTCAATCAAAACTTGTGCTCATAGAAAAGATGTTCCACAGGGTTCAAAATCTCGGGGCTGTCCCACTTCGCATGCTTGTAACTGATATTGCAATGGCTCTGAATTATTGTCATTCCCATATGTACTGCAGCCTTTTTTTCATCCAATTGGGCTGCCATTGTAAACATGGAAAGCTCTAAAATTGGCTGAACCCATTGAAAAAGGGGAGGGAAGGTAGTTGTGGCCGAGTGGTCAAGGCGATGGACTTGAAATCCATTGGGGGTTCCCCGCACAGGTTGGAATCCTGTCAACTACGGAAACCTCAACCGTTGCTCCTTCCTTACTTCCTTCATGACTGTGTCTGACGGACGTGTGTTGTTGAAGTGAGGCGTTACACCGAAACGTGTGCGATTACTGAAATCGACAGTGTGTTCATTGCAAATGCCAGTCTGGCATTGTCGACTCTGACTTAGTAAAAATTCTACGATGTCTGGCAAGTGCTGTTATGGGTTCATCGTTTGTGTTGGCGTTGAAAGCGCACTTTTCAAGGCATTAGTGGTATAGTGGCGAGCATAGCTGCTTCCCAAGCAGTTGACCTGGGTTCGATTCCCGGCCAATGCATGAAGTGAAGAGTCAGTTGTGCCATCTGGTCATCTACGGGGGAAGTGAGAAGTCCTTTTAAATAAGTTGCAGTACACAGAGCACTAACCACTAACCACTGGATGGTCAGGGAGACACCAGGGTGTGGAAGGATGAAACCACTGAAAATCACCCCTGACACAAAATTGGCCTGGTTAGACCAATTTACTGGCTTGGCTATATAAGCAGCAATCTCATGCCACCTCGGCTTTCCCTGACCGGGAATCGAACCTGGGCCGCGGCGGTGAGAGCGCCGAATCCTAGCCACTAGACCATCAGGGAACCACGACCTTGAAGGGAAGGATGACACAACTGAAATCATACACTGTGATCACCCTGACACAAAACTGGACGAGTTCGACCAATAACTTCTAGAGTGTGCAACCTCACTACAGTGTTGACAGACATAGCTACTCAATTGTACATTGGCAGTCATGGGCAACTCTAGGATCAGGCTCGCAAAATAATTAAAGTTGTATAAAATAATTTATAGGAAAAAAAGATAATTTACTCATTTTCAGGGGTGCTTGAACAACCTTGAAATGGATCTAAACTCATCAGTGCTGCTAGACTGGCCTACCTACTCAGTTAAGTTTTTTTTTCATATTACAGTTTTTCTCTATTGCTTAAACACATTTCACGATACTGCCCTCACTTTTCACAAAACTCTAAACATAAAACACTTTTCTAAAGCTACATACACTAAACCTCACAGTTTCTTTTCAAAACCAACCCATCACACCAAATCAGATGCTCATATGCTCAAAAGCAAACTCTGACACCAAAATACCACTCAAGGCCTGCAAAAATGTAAACACTACTGAGCATCATTAACCACATTACCAAAAAATTGAAAACACAATTTTCACAATGTGAGACTGTTCTTTTTACAGTTTCACAACTGCCAGGATGCATTTGAGCAACTCTTATTTATTCTCAAATATGTTTTGGGCATTTACTCTAGATTTGTGCATTTCATGGGAATAGTTACATAATGCAGAAAATGCAGTAATATCACAACTCAATGCAAAAATGAGTACTGTAAACTCCATGGAGGATCCATTACACACAATAGATACAGTACAGTAACAATTGAGAACACAATGTTCAGGGTGCGATTTCTTTTATTACAGTACGTTGAAAATTGACACAGTATGTTGTATCTTGACACCGAAATCATTGGGCGGCATCACGTCGTCGGGCTGAGTCGGGCCACAGGACCTCATCAACGTCACAGGCAATATTGTCCATAGCCAAACAACGTGGGAAGAATGCCCTGCATGCCGCACCCAGCCTTGGAACGCCTCCACAGCCACATCATCACAGGCCAGGTCCATAGCCCTGAGAAGGTTCTCTCTGGTGTAAAGTTGGCGGTCATAGACCTTCCACCGCCATGATGAGAAGAACTCCTCTATTGGGTTACGAACGGAGAGTAGGGTGGCAGACACACATTAATGAATTGCTGATTGATGTTAAACCACTCTCTGACCTGGATGCTGCGATGGGAGCTAACATTGTCCCAGAGGATGACGTATATGGGAAGATCAGCTGGCCCAGGAATCTGCTGGTCGTGGTGATCTGCTGGCCGAGCATTCAGGTGGTCATTGTCATGCAAAACATCTCTGAGCTCTCCTAGGAAGATGAGGAGACGCTCAGTGTTGTAGGCACCAAGTTCAGCATGCCGGTGGAGAAGCCCTCTAGAACTCATGGCAGCGCAGAGAGTGATGTTTCCTCCACGTTGGCCGGGCACATCAACGATAGCTCTCCGTCCTATGATGTTACGGCCTCTCCTCCTCCTTTTTGTGAGGTTGAAGCCAGCCTCATCCACAAATATAAATTCATGGGGTCTGGCCATGGACTCCAACTGGAACATCCTCTGTGGAAACAAATAGTGTTTTCAGGTGTTCAGAAAGACAGTCAATACAGCACATTACAGTACGACAGTATAGTATTGTATGTAAAGTACTGTAGGCCATGGATTGTACTGTACTTACTTGCACATACTGGTGACGGAGGTGTTTTATTCTGTCAGAGTTGCGCTCAAAGGGTACCCTATAGGCCTGCTTCATGCTTACTCTCTGGCGCTTGAGGACTCTGTCTATGGTTGTCAGGCTGACATTGTCAATGGTCGGAAAGTTCAAATTGTCACCAATGATCCTCTCCCGTATCTCCCGTAGTCTGATCACAATCTTCTCCCGAACCATATCCACAATGAGGACCTCTTGGGCTGGTGTGAATCTGGAAGCCCTCCCACCTGCAAATGGCAATCTTTCAACTCTAGAGAAACAAACATAGTCATTTGGTCAGAAATGGTCCTTGCAGTACACACTTTTACTGTAACCATGATTGCACTTGTCTGTATGTAGGTGCACTCCACTATACTACTGTATACTGTGAACATCTAGTGTAGTGACTAAAAAACTACTACCTACAGTACCTGTTGTGTTCTCTGAAGGCCCGAATAATGGTGGCCACTGAGAATCTGCTGAGGTTTGGTTGGACTCGTTGTCCCGCTTCGGTCATTGTCATGCCATGGACAATGACGTGGTAAATGACTGTTGCTCTCATTTCATCTGTAATGAAAATGCGTTGTCTTGCTTGCCCTCCTTCTCCTCTCCCTCCTTGGCCTGCTCCTCTTTGGACTGCTTCTCGCCCTCTTTGGCCCACTCCTCGGCCCGCTCCTCTCCCTCCTTGACCTGCTCCTCTCCCTCCTCGGCCTGCTCCTCTTTGGACTGCTTCTCGCCCTCTTTGGCCCACTCCTCGGCCCGCTCCTCTCCCTCCTTGACCCGCTCCTCTCCCTCCTCGGCCTGCTCCTCTCCCTCCTTGACCTGCTCCTCTCCCTCCTTGACCTGCTCCTCTCCCTCCTTGACCTGCTCCTCTGCCTCCTCTGACACAAACTCCTCTCCCTCCTCTGACACGAACTCCTCTCCCTCCTCTGACACGAACTCCTCTTCTTCTGTCTTGATCATCCATTTTTGTTTTTGAACCTTCAGCAAACTGCACTGACTTATATAGGTGTGGTCACATCATTTGCAATAGGTGTTTTCAATTATGAGTCGTTGTGTTTACTGATTGACACCAGAGGCCTGTACTACGAAGCTGGATTTTCTCTAATCGAGTTAACTTCAGGGTTAACCCTGGGTTTTCCGTACTACGAAGCTGGTTCACTTCTTACCGGGGTAAATCACCATGGTAACTTATGCTGAACGGCTAACCTGCTCCGGAGCAGGTTATGTTCTGGATAAGAGATCAATGAGTACAAAAGCACCACCTCCTGACCAATCAGCTCTCTCAGAAAATGACCTGCCCATTCTTAGAAGATCCTGGCTGTCAACATTGGTGCGCGGATCGCGAGAGGAGAGCTTAGGAGAGAATGAGCTTTTAGGGATAGATGCAATTTTTTAATTGGCCAAAATATATATTTAAAAAATAATCATTGAGGCACATGAGGGATATTATTCTGTATGTTATACAGTTGGTTTGACATCATTCACTCAAATGGTTGAAGCGCATAATAGGTTTGTATTTTGAATGTTGAATATTAAACTAACTTAATGTCTCTTATGAAAGGAAGGGCACTGAGGAAGCGCTCTGCCCCAAACGTCTGTGCCGTAATAAAGTGGCATTGTGTGATCAGAGTGCTGTCCGTTTATATTGTCTGATAAATTAATATTGTATGATCTCGTGAATTTACACATTAACAGAGTCGGCTATTTTCTGCCAGCATTCCTTCCTGGCTTTTGCTGCAGCAACAGTGTTGCTTTTGGCCTGGATGATGTGTTTGAATTCTCCATATTGTTGAAGAATAATTGTCTGCTCCTCCATGGTAAAGTAGTCTGCTCTGCAGGGTTTCTGCATGTTTGTGATTGGTCAGACGCTGCAAACACCTCCCCTTTATGTGAACGCGCAGAGATCTTTATGTGAACGCGCAGAGATCCTGGATAGGTTAATCCAGCTTCGTAGTACAGGCCTCAGAGGCCTGTACTACGAAGCTGGATTAACCTATCCAGGATATCTCTCCGTTACCTGGGTTGACTTACCCAGATATTCGCAGTCTAGGATAAGCGGTACTACGAAGCTGGTTATCAACTCGGTAAATCAACCCAGGGTTTTCCAATCTGGATCTCTGCACGCTCACATAAAGGGGAGGTGTTTGCAGCGTCTGACCAATCACAAACATGCAGAAACTCTGCAGAGCAGCCTACTTTACCATGGAGGAGCAGACAATTATTCTTCAACAATATGAAGAATTCAAACACATCATCCAGACCAAAAGCAACACTGTTGCTGCAGCAAAAGCCAGGAAGGAATGCTGGCAGAAAATTGCCGACTCTGTTAATGTGTAAATTCACGAGATCATACAATATTAATTTATTGGTCAATATAAACGGACAGCACTCTGATCACACAATGTCACTTTTAACCTATTATGCGCTTCAACCATTTGAGTGAATGATGTCAAACCAACTGTATAAAAGACTAATATCCCTCATGTGCCACAAGGCTTATTTTACAAATATATCTTTTTGTCAATTTTTTACAATTACAATAAATAAATACAGTTATTATGCTCCCTGACCCTTTGATCTCAGGATGTCAAACCTACAGAATAATATCCCTCATGTGCCTCAATGATTATTTTTTAAATATATATTTTGGCCAATTAAAAAATTGCATTTATCACTAAAAACTCTTTCTCTTCTAAGCGCTCCTCTCACGATCCGCGCACCAATGTTGACAGGATCTTCTAAGAATGGGCAGGTCATTTTCTAAGAGAGCTGATTGGTCAGGAGGTGGTGCTTTCATACTCGTTGATCTCTTATCCAGAACATAACCTGCTCCAGAGCAGGTTAGCCGTTCAGCATAAGTTACCATGGTGATTTACCCCTGTAAGAAGTGAACCAGCTTCGTAGTACGGAAAACCCAGGGTTAACCCTGAAGTTACCTCGATAAGAGAAAATCCAGCTTCGTAGTACAGGCCTCTGTACCTATTCTATTTATAGACGTTGATAACGAGCTGGCCCCTACAGCTGGCCACCTGCACAACACAGAGCAGAGCAGTGAGATTTGAGCTCAGTATAGTATGTATGTATAGTATAAATAGTATGAAAAGAGAAAAGATATAGCAACACTGTCCTGAAAAAGCTGCACGTTTTGATATATTAATTGTTGAAATAGCACAAAGTATGAAGGAGGAGTTAAACGCAGTAAAAGAGCGGAAGTAAAAATAATAATAATAATAATAAGTATAAAGAGTTGAATAAAAATAGTGTGAATGAGAAAGACAAGTGTAGAGTGAAAGTAAAAAGTTACAAACAAAAAATGAGGAAAGACAGTAGGTGTAGAGTAAGAGTTAATGCAGAGACCTAATTGTACATGATGAATGAATGTCTCTATGTCCAAACATTTCGGCGCGTGCTCTGTGCGTGCATCTGCGCTACTCTTCTAGGCTAAGCCCCGGATTTGTCAAAATCCTAGAGACGCCCCTGATCAGACACCCTAAAATCGGGGACGAAAGGTCCCCGGTTCAAAACCGGGCGGAAACACTCGGAATTTTGTGTTCACTCTGAGTAATGGAATCAAATTGTGCTGTCTCAAATGACTGGTACCTAGGACGCATCGACGCAAAGGTTTGTGCTCCACATCATCTGAGAACTTGCCCTTGTCTTCTTTTGAACTGCTTCTTGTTTGGACGGGCATGCACGATGTGGACGATGTGCCGCTTTGGTCTGTCCTGGCAAATTATCGGCAGCTGCTTGAAAACTCAACTCTCCCCGTCGGGGAATCGAATCCCGGTCTTCCACGTGACAGGCGGAGATACTGTCCATTATACTAACGAGGACTGTTGCGTGGGCGAGTTATGGCACGTTAATTGGACGGCAGGGCAGTTCTGAGGTTATGTCTTGCAGAAAAGGCTTTTACTTAGGCAACAGAGGACACTTTTTAAAGTATAGAGTTGTCACTGAGCTGTGAGTGATAAACATCCTCCTGCTCTGCTAAACTTTTACTGTGTAGAACGTGACAGATAGACAACTCACCAACTAATGGCAAATTCTTGGAATATCGATGGATGGGGTGTCTGGATTACAGGGTCCAATGTCAATCTAAAACACCAGTGTCAGAAGTGGGATTCGAACCCACGCCTCCAGAGGAGACTGCGACCTGAACGCAGCGCCTTGGACCGCTCAGCCATCCTGACTTAAGTTACGCACCCCAACTGCATTTTCTGTGCCAGTACTTCAGTCGCGCCCAAGACAAGAAGTTCAGGGCAAAATTGCTGTTGCTGCAAACAAGTCAGGTTCATCCTGACACCGTGTCAGTCCACATTTGACGAGTACGTCAAGCATTGGTGGTTCAGTGGTAGAATTCTCGCCTGCCACGCGGGAGGCCCGGGTTCGATTCCCGGCCAATGCAGCAGCAAACTTTCACTGTCCATCGTGTGACAGAAGCACCCTTCCAGGAGCAGTGTTAGCTATGGATAGATAGTAACTGCAGATACTGCAACAATTCATTGCGTCAGTCACACTGCAAAGCAGTCGATGAACTGCTGCTGGTGCTGAGCTGACTGCTACCTGATCTGATTGAGTCAGCGCTAGTCAGCCAGTCGCCGTAGCTCCTGGGCCTTCTTGCTACTGTACTCATTGCTTTCCCCTGCCAGTTTTTCCCCATTGCACACCAGTTGGTCCACTACAAAGCCTCTGAGGAGGTGAAATGACCTTCTCAGAGCTTACAAGATTGCTAAGTGTCACCACTTAGCACCACACCAGCAATCTCCTAGCTGATGTGTCTTCACCTTGCCAGCGCGTCATTGCGTATTGCACTCGGTGATCGAGCGTTGGCGGAAACCGGGCGGAAACACTCGGAATTTTGTGTTCACTCTGAGTAATGGAATCAAACTGTGCTGTCTCAAATGACTGGTAACTGGGACGCATCGACGCAAAGGTTTGTGCTCCACATCATCTGAGAACTTGCCCTTGTCTTCTTTTGAACTGCTTCTTGTTTGGACGGGCATGCACGATGCCGCTTTGGTCTGTCCTGGCAAATTATCGGCAGCTGCTTGAAAACTCAACTCTCCCCGTCGGGGAATCGAACCCCGGTCTTCCGCGTGACAGGCGGAGATACTGTGCACTATACTAACGAGGACTGCTGCGTGGGTGAGTTATGGCACATCAACGGGCTGGCAGGGCAGTTCTGACGTTGACGCGGAACGTTCCCGTCGTTACAGAGACATTGGGATGAAGAAGTCAAATGTCAACCTTCTGGTGGGGCTGTAGTAAAAAGGCAGAGGATCACCACAGCCGTCGGAATACATCGCCCGCGGATACGTGAACGTCCGTAGCAGGTGAAGACCCGTTCGGAGGTCAGTGTGAACAGATGCTTTAAGTCGGCCTCTTGGACGGAGAGAACCCTTTCATGGTTTCCGTAGTGTAGTGGTTATCACGTTCGCCTCACACGCGAAAGGTCCCCGGTTCAAAACCGGGCGGAAACACTTGGAATTTTGTGTTCACTCTGAGTAATGGAATCAAACTGTGCTGTCTCAAATGACTGGTAACTGGGACGCATCGACGCAAAGGTTTGTGCTCCACATCATCTGAGAACTTGCCCTTGTCTTCTTTTGAACTGCTTCTTGTTTGGACGGGCATGCACGATGTGGACGATGTGCCGCTTTGGTCTGTCCTGGCAAATTATCGGCAGCTGCTTGAAAACTCAACTCTCCCCGTCGGGGAATCGAATCCCGGTCTTCCACGTGACAGGCGGAGATACTGTCCATTATACTAACGAGGACTGTTGCGTGGGCGAGTTATGGCACGTTAATTGGACGGCAGGGCAGTTCTGAGGTTATGTCTTGCAGAAAAGGCTTTTACTTAGGCAACAGAGGACACTTTTTAAAGTATAGAGTTGTCACTGAGCTGTGAGTGATAAACATCCTCCTGCTCTGCTAAACTTGTACTGTGTAGAACGTGACAGATAGACAACTCACCAACTAATGGCAAATTCTTGGAATATCGATGGATGGGGTGTCTGGATTACAGGGTCCAATGTCAATCTAAAACACCAGTGT
Source organism: Scomber colias (assembly GCA_021039105.1). Classification (NCBI taxonomy): domain Eukaryota; kingdom Metazoa; phylum Chordata; class Actinopteri; order Scombriformes; family Scombridae; genus Scomber; species Scomber colias. The sequence continues at coordinate 52,972 of JAJDFG010000688.1, forward strand.
CAGAAGTGGGATTCGAACCCACGCCTCCAGAGGAGACTGCGACCTGAACGCAGCGCCTTGGACCGCTCGGCCATCCTGACTTAAGTTATGCACCCCAACTGCATTTTCTGTGCCAGTACTTCAGTCGCGCCCAAGACAAGAAGTTCAGGGCAAAATTGCTGTTGCTGCAAACAAGTCAGGTTCATCCTGACACCGTGTCAGTCCACATTTGACGAGTACGTCAAGCATTGGTGGTTCAGTGGTAGAATTCTCGCCTGCCACGCGGGAGGCCCGGGTTCGATTCCCGGCCAATGCAGCAGCAAACTTTCACTGTCCATCGTGTGACAGAAGCACCCTTCCAGGAGCAGTGTTAGCTATGGATAGATAGTAACTGCAGATACTGCAACAATTCATTGCGTCAGTCACACTGCAAAGCAGTCGATGAACTGCTGCTGGTGCTGAGCTGACTGCTACCTGATCTGATTGAGTCAGCGCTAGTCAGCCAGTCGCTGTAGCTCCTGGGCCTTCTTGCTACTGTACTCATTGCTTTCCCCTGCCAGTTTTTCCCCATTGCACACCAGTTGGTCCACTACAAAGCCTCTGAGGAGGTGAAATGACCTTCTCAGAGCTTACAAGATTGCTAAGTGTCACCACTTAGCACCACACCAGCAATCTCCTAGCTGATGTGTCTTCACCTTGCCAGCGCGTCATTGCGTATTGCACTCGGTGATCGAGCGTTGGCGGAAACCGGGCGGAAACACTCGGAATTTTGTGTTCACTCTGAGTAATGGAATCAAACTGTGCTGTCTCAAATGACTGGTACCTAGGACGCATCGACGCAAAGGTTTGTGCTCCACATCATCTGAGAACTTGCCCTTGTCTTCTTTTGAACTGCTTCTTGTTTGGACGGGCATGCACGATGTGGACGATGTGCCGCTTTGGTCTGTCCTGGCAAATTATCGGCAGCTGCTTGAAAACTCAACTCTCCCCGTCGGGGAATTGAACCCCGGTCTTCCGCGTGACAGGCGGAGATACTGTCCACTATACTAACGAGGACTGCTGCGTTGGTGAGTTATGGCACATCAACGGGCTGGCAAGGCAGTTCTGACGTTGACGCGGAACGTTCCCGTCGTTACAGAGACATTGGGATGAAGAAGTCAAATGTCAACCTTCTGGTGGGGCTGTAGTAAAAAGGCAGAGGATCACCACAGCCGTCGGAATACATCGCCCGCGGATACGTGAACGTCCGTAGCAGGTGAAGACCCGTTCGGAGGTCAGTGTGAACAGATGCTTTAAGTCGGCCTCTTGGACGGAGAGAAAGCTTTCATGGTTTCCGTAGTGTAGTGGTTATCACGTTCGCCTCACACGCGAAAGGTCCCCGGTTCGAAACCGGGCGGAAACACTCGGAATTTTGTGTTCACTCTGAGTAATGGAATCAAACTGTGCTGTCTCAAATGACTGGTAACTGGGACGCATCGACGCAAAGGTTTGTGCTCCACATCATCTGAGAACTTGCCCTTGTCTTCTTTTGAACTGCTTCTTGTTTGGACGGGCATGCACGATGAGGACGATGCGCCGCTTTGGTCTGTCCTGGCAAATTATCGGCAGCTGCTTGAAAACTCAACTCTCCCCGTCGGGGAATCGAATCCCGGTCTTCCGCGTGACAGGCGGAGATACTGTCCACTATACTAACGAGGACTGCTGCGTGGGTGAGTTATGGCACATCAACGGGCTGGCAGGGCAGTTCTGACGTTGACGCGGAACGTTCCCGTCGTTACAGAGACATTGGGATGAAGAAGTCAAATGTCAACCTTCTGGTGGGGCTGTAGTAAAAAGGCAGAGGATCACCACAGCCGTCGGAATACATCGCCCGCGGATACGTGAACGTCCGTAGCAGGTGAAGACCCGTTCGGAGGTCAGTGTGAACAGATGCTTTAAGTCGGCCTCTTGGACGGAGAGAACCCTTTCATGGTTTCCGTAGTGTAGTGGTTATCACGTTTGCCTCACACGCGAAAGGTCCCCGGTTCGAAACCGGGCGGAAACACTTGGAATTTTGTGTTCACTCTGAGTAATGGAATCAAACTGTGCTGTCTCAAATGACTGGTAACTGACGCAAAGGTTTGTGCTCCACATCATCTGAGAACTTGCCCTTGTCTTCTTTTGAACTGCTTCTTGTTTGGACGGGCATGCACGATGTGGACGATGTGCCGCTTTGGTCTGTCCTGGCAAATTATCGGCAGCTGCTTGAAAACTCAACTCTCCCCGTCGGGGAATCGAATCCCGGTCTTCCACGTGACAGGCGGAGATACTGTCCATTATACTAACGAGGACTGTTGCGTGGGCGAGTTATGGCACGTTAATTGGACGGCAGGGCAGTTCTGAGGTTATGTCTTGCAGAAAAGGCTTTTACTTAGGCAACAGAGGACACTTTTTAAAGTATAGAGTTGTCACTGAGCTGTGAGTGATAAACATCCTCCTGCTCTGCTAAACTTGTACTGTGTAGAACGTGACAGATAGACAACTCACCAACTAATGGCAAATTCTTGGAATATCGATGGATGGGGTGTCTGGATTACAGGGTCCAATGTCAATCTAAAACACCAGTGTCAGAAGTGGGATTCGAACCCACGCCTCCAGAGGAGACTGCGACCTGAACGCAGCGCCTTGGACCGCTCGGCCATCCTGACTTAAGTTATGCACCCCAACTGCATTTTCTGTGCCAGTACTTCAGTCGCGCCCAAGACAAGAAGTTCAGGGCAAAATTGCTGTTGCTGCAAACAAGTCAGGTTCATCCTGACACCGTGTCAGTCCACATTTGACGAGTACGTCAAGCATTGGTGGTTCAGTGGTAGAATTCTCGCCTGCCACGCGGGAGGCCCGGGTTCGATTCCCGGCCAATGCAGCAGCAAACTTTCACTGTCCATCGTGTGACAGAAGCACCCTTCCAGGAGCAGTGTTAGCTATGGATAGATAGTAACTGCAGATACTGCAACAATTCATTGCGTCAGTCACACTGCAAAGCAGTCGATGAACTGCTGCTGGTGCTGAGCTGACTGCTACCTGATCTGATTGAGTCAGCGCTAGTCAGCCAGTCGCTGTAGCTCCTGGGCCTTCTTGCTACTGTACTCATTGCTTTCCCCTGCCAGTTTTTCCCCATTGCACACCAGTTGGTCCACTACAAAGCCTCTGAGGAGGTGAAATGACCTTCTCAGAGCTTACAAGATTGCTAAGTGTCACCACTTAGCACCACACCAGCAATCTCCTAGCTGATGTGTCTTCACCTTGCCAGCGCGTCATTGCGTATTGCACTCGGTGATCGAGCGTTGGCGGAAACCGGGCGGAAACACTCGGAATTTTGTGTTCACTCTGAGTAATGGAATCAAACTGTGCTGTCTCAAATGACTGGTACCTAGGACGCATCGACGCAAAGGTTTGTGCTCCACATCATCTGAGAACTTGCCCTTGTCTTCTTTTGAACTGCTTCTTGTTTGGACGGGCATGCACGATGTGGACGATGTGCCGCTTTGGTCTGTCCTGGCAAATTATCGGCAGCTGCTTGAAAACTCAACTCTCCCCGTCGGGGAATTGAACCCCGGTCTTCCGCGTGACAGGCGGAGATACTGTCCACTATACTAACGAGGACTGCTGCGTTGGTGAGTTATGGCACATCAACGGGCTGGCAGGGCAGTTCTGACGTTGACGCCGAACGTTCCCGTCGTTACAGAGACATTGGGATGAAGAAGTCAAATGTCAACCTTCTGGTGGGGCTGTAGTAAAAAGGCAGAGGATCACCACAGCCGTCGGAATACATCGCCCGCGGATACGTGAACGTCCGTAGCAGGTGAAGACCCGTTCGGAGGTCAGTGTGAACAGATGCTTTAAGTCGGCCTCTTGGACGGAGAGAACGCTTTCATGGTTTCTGTAGTGTAGTGGTTATCACGTTCGCCTCACACGCGAAAGGTCCCCGGTTCGAAACCGGGCGGAAACACTTGGAATTTTGTGTTCACTCTGAGTAATGGAATCAAACTGTGCTGTCTCAAATGACTGGTACCTAGGACGCATCGACGCAAAGGTTTGTGCTCCACATCATCTGAGAACTTGCCCTTGTCTTCTTTTGAACTGCTTCTTGTTTGGACGGGCATGCACGATGTGGACGATGTGCCGCTTTGGTCTGTCCTGGCAAATTATCGGCAGCTGCTTGAAAACTCAACTCTCCCCGTCGGGGAATCGAACCCCGGTCTTCCGCGTGACAGGCGGAGATACTGTCCACTATACTAACGAGGACTGCTGCGTGGGTGAGTTATGGCACATCAACGGGCTGGCAGGGCAGTTCTGACGTTGACGCGGAACGTTCCCGTCATTACAGAGACATTGGGATGAAGAAGTCAAATGTCAACCTTCTGGTGGGGCTGTAGTAAAAAGGCAGAGGATCACCACAGCCGTCGGAATACATCGCCCGCGGATACGTGAACGTCCGTAGCAGGTGAAGACCCGTTCGGAGGTCAGTGTGAACAGATGCTTTAAGTCGGCCTCTTGGACGGAGAGAACCCTTTCATGGTTTCCGTAGTGTAGTGGTTATCACGTTCGCCTCACACGCGAAAGGTCCCCGGTTCGAAACCGGGCGGAAACACTCGGAATTTTGTGTTCACTCTGAGTAATGGAATCAAACTGTGCTGTCTCAAATGACTGGTAACTGGGACGCATCGACGCAAAGGTTTGTGCTCCACATCATCTGAGAACTTGCCCTTGTCTTCTTTTGAACTGCTTCTTGTTTGGACGGGCATGCACGATGAGGACGATGCGCCGCTTTGGTCTGTCCTGGCAAATTATCGGCAGCTGCTTGAAAACTCAACTCTCCCCGTCGGGGAATCGAATCCCGGTCTTCCACGTGACAGGCGGAGATACTGTCCATTATACTAACGAGGACTGTTGCGTGGGCGAGTTATGGCATGTTAATTGGACGGCAGGGCAGTTCTGAGGTTATGTCTTGCAGAAAAGGCTTTTACTTAGGCAACAGAGGACACTTTTTAAAGTATAGAGTTGTCACTGAGCTGTGAGTGATAAACATCCTCCTGCTCTGCTAAACTTGTACTGTGTAGAACGTGACAGATAGACAACTCACCAACTAATGGCAAATTCTTGGAATATCGATGCCTGGGGTGTCTGGATTACAGGGTCCAATGTCAATCTAAAACACCAGTGTCAGAAGTGGGATTCGAACCCACGCCTCCAGAGGAGACTGCGACCTGAACCCAGCGCCTTGGACCGCTCGGCCATCCTGACTTAAGTTACGCACCCCAACTGCATTTTCTGTGCCAGTACTTCAGTCGCGCCCAAGACAAGAAGTTCAGGGCAAAATTGCTGTTGCTGCAAACAAGTCAGGTTCATCCTGACACCGTGTCAGTCCACATTTGACGAGTACGTCAAGCATTGGTGGTTCAGTGGTAGAATTCTCGCCTGCCACGCGGGAGGCCCGGGTTCGATTCCCGGCCAATGCAGCAGCAAACTTTCACTGTCCATCGTGTGACAGAAGCACCCTTCCAGGAGCAGTGTTAGCTATGGATAGATAGTAACTGCAGATACTGCAACAATTCATTGCGTCAGTCACACTGCAAAGCAGTCGATGAACTGCTGCTGGTGCTGAGCTGACTGCTACCTGATCTGATTGAGTCAACGCTAGTCAGCCAGTCGCCGTAGCTCCTGGGCCTTCTTGCTACTGTACTCATTGCTTTCCCCTGCCAGTTTTTCCCCATTGCACACCAGTTGGTCCACTACAAAGCCTCTGAGGAGGTGAAATGACCTTCTCAGAGCTTACAAGATTGCTAAGTGTCACCACTTAGCACCACACCAGCAATCTCCTAGCTGATGTGTCTTCACCTTGCCAGCTCGTCATTGCGTATTGCACTCGGTGATCGAGCGTTGGCGGAAACCGGGCGGAAACACTCGGAATTTTGTGTTCACTCTGAGTAATGGAATCAAACTGTGCTGTCTCAAATGACTGGTACCTAGGACGCATCGACGCAAAGGTTTGTGCTCCACATCATCTGAGAACTTGCCCTTGTCTTCTTTTGAACTGCTTCTTGTTTGGACGGGCATGCACGATGTGGACGATGTGCCGCTTTGGTCTGTCCTGGCAAATTATCGGCAGCTGCTTGAAAACTCAACTCTCCCCGTCGGGGAATCGAACCCCGGTCTTCCGCGTGACAGGCGGAGATACTGTCCACTATACTGCCCTACAAAGCAAAAAGGCAGTAACTGCGTTTTTGGTCGAAAATGAGTTATTATCATTTTTCATGACATTCAAGGCATCCTTTGTTATGTGATGAAATATCTTATCTCAAATGTGTGTCGTTTTGGAGAAAAATGGTAGTCGTTTGTACAGTAACTGCAAAAAGCCCTAGTAAAACAAAGCAAAAGTACAGTAACTGACATTAGTGTATTCTTGCTTTGTTTCATGTCAGTTACTGTACTTTTGCTTTGTTTTACTAGGGCTTTTTGCAGTTACTGTACAAACGACTACCATTTTTCTCCAAAACGACACACATTTGAGATAAGATATTTCAATATTTTAAATATGTTAACTATTGATTGTTGGCAAATGTTAATGATAGGTCTACTACAAAGAGAATCATTTTAGGTGTTCATCAATTTATGTATTATTTCCTAATCCAATGATTATTTTAGATAGAGTTAGAGTTAGAGTAGAGATAGAGTTGTCTTTGTAATATATAATATACTGCACCACATAAAATCATCAACTTGTTCATCTTAGTTATCTTTGCAAGAGTTTGAAAAGCCTTAGAAAAATCAAGGCAAAATTATTTTGTTTTGCTCTGTTGAATTGGAGTTGTTTTGCAGTGCTTTAACGTTAATGTGATTTGTTATAGGTATAGCAGATACATTACAGATACAGAAACAAACCCGGATACACATAAATCTAATACTTACACACAAAATAAATACAAAATAAATTGTCCCTATTTGGGCCTTGATACAGCTTAGCAATGTGAGACATTTTAAGCAGCAAATTCAGCACCAGAACAGCTTCCAGGTGGAAAACAGTGGCCTAAAATGGTCAAATTACTTTGAGTTTGTTATATCCATGTTCAGGAAAACAAATAGTTCCAATTAGTCCAAATACAGTGTATCTAACACACCTAGAGCCCAAGTTGTGACAAAATAGTTCTTGAAGAATCTGCAGTTACTGCCCTTTTCCTTGGTATGGTGCCACAATTTTGGCAAGTAATACAAAGCAAGAATACAGTAACTGCAAAATAGGGGTAAAACATCAAATCAAATATGAACATTAATATTTACAAAGAATAAGCTAATATAAAGTAACAAAACAGCCACATGTCCATTAATCTACCTACAACTACTTGGGCTGGACAACCGCATAACTTTAAAGTCATTTTTCTCAGTTCTGCACTCTGCGTAGTTACTGCCTTTTTGCTTTGTAGGGCAGTATACTAACGAGGACTGCTGCGTGGGTGAGTTATGGCACATCAACGGGCTGGCAGGGCAGTTCTGACGTTGACGCGGAACGTTCCCGTCGTTACAGAGACATTGGGATGAAGAAGTCAAATGTCAACCTTCTGGTGGGGCTGTAGTAAAAAGGCAGAGGATCACCACAGCCGTCGGAATACATCGCCCGCGGATACGTGAACGTCCGTAGCAGGTGAAGACCCGTTCGGAGGTCAGTGTGAACAGATGCTTTAAGTCGGCCTCTTGGACGGAGAGAACCCTTTCATGGTTTCCGTAGTGTAGTGGTTATCACGTTCGCCTCACACGCGAAAGGTCCCCGGTTCGAAACCGGGCGGAAACACTTGGAATTTTGTGTTCACTCTGAGTAATGGAATCAAACTGTGCTGTCTCAAATGACTGGTAACTGACGCAAAGGTTTGTGCTCCACATCATCTGAGAACTTGCCCTTGTCTTCTTTTGAACTGCTTCTTGTTTGGACGGGCATGCACGATGAGGACGATGCGCCGCTTTGGTCTGTCCTGGCAAATTATCGGCAGCTGCTTGAAAACTCAACTCTCCCCGTCGGGGAATCGAATCCCGGTCTTCCACGTGACAGGCGGAGATACTGTCCATTATACTAACGAGGACTGTTGCGTGGGCGAGTTATGGCATGTTAATTGGACGGCAGGGCAGTTCTGAGGTTATGTCTTGCAGAAAAGGCTTTTACTTAGGCAACAGAGGACACTTTTTAAAGTATAGAGTTGTCACTGAGCTGTGAGTGATAAACATCCTCCTGCTCTGCTAAACTTGTACTGTGTAGAACGTGACAGATAGACAACTCACCAACTAATGGCAAATTCTTGGAATATCGATGCCTGGGGTGTCTGGATTACAGGGTCCAATGTCAATCTAAAACACCAGTGTCAGAAGTGGGATTCGAACCCACGCCTCCAGAGGAGACTGCGACCTGAACGCAGCGCCTTGGACCGCTCGGCCATCCTGACTTAAGTTACGCACCCCAACTGCATTTTCTGTGCCAGTACTTCAGTCGCGCCCAAGACAAGAAGTTCAGGGCAAAATTGCTGTTGCTGCAAACAAGTCAGGTTCATCCTGACACCGTGTCAGTCCACATTTGACGAGTACGTCAAGCATTGGTGGTTCAGTGGTAGAATTCTCGCCTGCCACGTGGGAGGCCCCGGTTCGATTCCCGGCCAATGCAGCAGCAAACTTTCACTGTCCATCGTGTCAATCTAAAACACCAGTGTCAGAAGTGGGATTCGAACCCACGCCTCCAGAGGAGACTGCGACCTGAACGCAGCGCCTTGGACCGCTCGGCCATCCTGACTTAAGTTACGCACCCCAACTGCATTTTCTGTGCCAGTACTTCAGTCGCGCCCAAGACAAGAAGTTCAGGGCAAAATTGCTGTTGCTGCAAACAAGTCAGGTTCATCCTGACACCGTGTCAGTCCACATTTGACGAGTACGTCAAGCATTGGTGGTTCAGTGGTAGAATTCTCGCCTGCCACGTGGGAGGCCCCGGTTCGATTCCCGGCCAATGCAGCAGCAAACTTTCACTGTCCATCGTGTCAATCTAAAACACCAGTGTCAGAAGTGGGATTCGAACCCACGCCTCCAGAGGAGACTGCGACCTGAACGCAGCGCCTTGGACCGCTCGGCCATCCTGACTTAAGTTACGCACCCCAACTGCATTTTCTGTGCCAGTACTTCAGTCGCGCCCAAGACAAGAAGTTCAGGGCAAAATTGCTGTTGCTGCAAACAAGTCAGGTTCATCCTGACACCGTGTCAGTCCACATTTGACGAGTACGTCAAGCATTGGTGGTTCAGTGGTAGAATTCTCGCCTGCCACGCGGGAGGCCCGGGTTCGATTCCCGGCCAATGCAGCAGCAAACTTTCACTGTCCATTGTGTTACAGAAGCACCCTTCCAGGAGCAGTGTTAGCTATGGATAGATAGTAACTGCAGATACTGCAACAATTCATTGTGTCAGTCACACTGCAAAGCAGTCGATGAACTGCTGCTGGTGCTGAGCTGACTGCTACCTGATCTGATTGAGTCAGCGCTAGTCAGCCAGTCGCCGTAGCTCCTGGGCCTTCTTGCTACTGTACTCATTGCTTTCCCCTGCCAGTTTTTCCCCATTGCACACCAGTTGGTCCACTACAAAGCCTCTGAGGAGGTGAAATGACCTTCTCAGAGCTTACAAGATTGCTAAGTGTCACCACTTAGCACCACACCAGCAATCTCCTAGCTGATGTGTCTTCACCTTGCCAGCGCGTCATTGCGTATTGCACTCGGTGATCGAGCGTTGGCGGAAACCGGGCGGAAACACTCGGAATTTTGTGTTCACTCTGAGTAATGGAATCAAACTGTGCTGTCTCAAATGACTGGTACCTAGGACGCATCGACGCAAAGGTTTGTGCTCCACATCATCTGAGAACTTGCCCTTGTCTTCTTTTGAACTGCTTCTTGTTTGGACGGGCATGCACGATGTGGACGATGTGCCGCTTTGGTCTGTCCTGGCAAATTATCGGCAGCTGCTTGAAAACTCAACTCTCCCCGTCGGGGAATCGAATCCCGGTCTTCCGCGTGACAGGCGGAGATACTGTCCACTATACTAACGAGGACTGCTGCATGGGTGAGTTATGGCACATCAACGGGCTGGCAGGGCAGTTCTGACGTTGACGCCGAACGTTCCCGTCGTTACAGAGACATTGGGATGAAGAAGTCAAATGTCAACCTTCTGGTGGGGCTGTAGTAAAAAGGCAGAGGATCACCACAGCCGTCGGAATACATCGCCCGCGGATACGTGAACGTCCGTAGCAGGTGAAGACCCGTTCGGAGGTCAGTGTGAACAGATGCTTTAAGTCGGCCTCTTGGACGGAGAGAACCCTTTCATGGTTTCCGTAGTGTAGTGGTTATCACGTTCGCCTCACACGCGAAAGGTCCCTGGTTCGAAACCGGGCGGAAACACTTGGAATTTTGTGTTCACTCTGAGTAATGGAATCAAACTGTGCTGTCTCAAATGACTGGTAACTGGGACGCATCGACGCAAAGGTTTGTGCTCCACATCATCTGAGAACTTGCCCTTGTCTTCTTTTGAACTGCTTCTTGTTTGGACGGGCATGCACGATGAGGACGATGCGCCCCTTTGGTCTGTCCTGGCAAATTATCGGCAGCTGCTTGAAAACTCAACTCTCCCCGTCGGGGAATCGAATCCCGGTCATCCACGTGACAGGCGGAGATACTGTCCATTATACTAACGAGGACTGTTGCGTGGGCGAGTTATGGCACGTTAATTGGACGGCAGGGCAGTTCTGAGGTTATGTCTTGCAGAAAAGGCTTTTACTTAGGCAACAGAGGACACTTTTTAAAGTATAGAGTTGTCACTGAGCTGTGAGTGATAAACATCCTCCTGCTCTGCTAAACTTGTACTGTGTAGAACGTGACAGATAGACAACTCACCAACTAATGGCAAATTCTTGGAATATCGATGCCTGGGGTGTCTGGATTACAGGGTCCAATGTCAATCTAAAACACCAGTGTCAGAAGTGGGATTCGAACCCACGCCTCCAGAGGAGACTGCGACCTGAACGCAGCGCCTTGGACCGCTCCGCCATCCTGACTTAAGTTACGCACCCCAACTGCATTTTCTGTGCCAGTACTTCAGTCGCGCCCAAGACAAGAAGTTCAGGGCAAAATTGCTGTTGCTGCAAACAAGTCAGGTTCATCCTGACACCGTGTCAGTCCACATTTGACGAGTACGTCAAGCATTGGTGGTTCAGTGGTAGAATTCTCGCCTGCCACGTGGGAGGCCCCGGTTCGATTCCCGGCCAATGCAGCAGCAAACTTTCACTGTCCATCGTGTCAATCTAAAACACCAGTGTCAGAAGTGGGATTCGAACCCACGCCTCCAGAGGAGACTGCGACCTGAACGCAGCGCCTTGGACCGCTCGGCCATCCTGACTTAAGTTATGCACCCCAACTGCATTTTCTGTGCCAGTATTTCAGTCGCGCCCAAGACAAGAAGTTCAGGGCAAAATTGCTGTTGCTGCAAACAAGTCAGGTTCATCCTGACACCGTGTCAGTCCACATTTGACGAGTACGTCAAGCATTGGTGGTTCAGTGGTAGAATTCTCGCCTGCCACGCGGGAGGCCCGGGTTCGATTCCCGGCCAATGCAGCAGCAAACTTTCACTGTCCATTGTGTGACAGAAGCACCCTTCCAGGAGCAGTGTTAGCTATGGATAGATAGTAACTGCAGATACTGCAACAATTCATTGCGTCAGTCACACTGCAAAGCAGTCGATGAACTGCTGCTGGTGCTGAGCTGACTGCTACCTGATCTGATTGAGTCAGCGCTAGTCAGCCAGTCGCCGTAGCTCCTGGGCCTTCTTGCTACTGTACTCATTGCTTTCCCCTGCCAGTTTTTCCCCATTGCACACCAGTTGGTCCACTACAAAGCCTCTGAGGAGGTGAAATGACCTTCTCAGAGCTTACAAGATTGCTAAGTGTCACCACTTAGCACCACACCAGCAATCTCCTAGCTGATGTGTCTTCACCTTGCCAGCTCGTCATTGCGTATTGCACTCGGTGATCGAGCGTTGGCGGAAACCGGGCGGAAACACTCGGAATTTTGTGTTCACTCTGAGTAATGGAATCAAACTGTGCTGTCTCAAATGACTGGTACCTAGGACGCATCGACGCAAAGGTTTGTGCTGCACATCATCTGAGAACTTGCCCTTGTCTTCTTTTGAACTGCTTCTTGTTTGGACGGGCATGCACGATGTGGACGATGTGCCGCTTTGGTCTGTCCTGGCAAATTATCGGCAGCTGCTTGAAAACTCAACTCTCCCCGTCGGGGAATCGAACCCCGGTCTTCCGCGTGACAGGCGGAGATACTGTCCACTATACTAACGAGGACTGCTGCGTGGGTGAGTTATGGCACATCAACGGGCTGGCAGGGCAGTTCTGACGTTGACGCGGAACGTTCTCGTCGTTACAGAGACATTGGGATGAAGAAGTCAAATGTCAACCTTCTGGTGGGGCTGTAGTAAAAAGGCAGAGGATCACCACAGCCGTCGGAATACATCGCCCGCGGATACGTGAACGTCCGTAGCAGGTGAAGACCCGTTCGGAGGTCAGTGTGAACAGATGCTTTAAGTCGGCCTCTTGGACGGAGAGAACCCTTTCATGGTTTCCGTAGTGTAGTGGTTATCACGTTCGCCTCACACGCGAAAGGTCCCCGGTTCGAAACCGGGCGGAAACACTTGGAATTTTGTGTTCACTCTGAGTAATGGAATCAAACTGTGCTGTCTCAAATGACTGGTAACTGACGCAGAGGTTTGTGCTCCACATCATCTGAGAACTTGCTTATGTCTTCTTTTGAACTGCTTCTTGTTTGGACGGGCATGCACGATGTGGACGATGTGCCGCTTTGGTCTGTCCTGGCAAATTATCGGCAGCTGCTTGAAAACTCAACTCTCCCCGTCGGGGAATAGAACCCCGGTCTTCCGCGTGACAGGCGGAGATACTGTCCACTATACTAACGAGGACTGCTGCGTGGGTGAGTTATGGCACGTCAACGGGCTGGCAGGGCAGTTCTGACGTTGACGTGGAACGTTCCCGTCGTTACAGAGACATTGGGATGAAGAAGTCAAATGTCAACCTTCTGGTGGGGCTGTAGTAAAAAGGCAGAGGATCACCACAGCCGTCGGAATACATCGCCCGCGGATACGTGAACGTCCGTAGCAGGTGAAGACCCGTTCGGAGGTCAGTGTGAACAGATGCTTTAAGTCGGCCTCTTGGACGGAGTGAAGCCTTTCATGGTTTCCGTAGTGTAGTGGTTATCAAGTTCGCCTCACACGCGAAAGGTCCCCGGTTCGAAACCGGGCGGAAACACTTGGAATTTTGTGTTCACTCTGAGTAATGGAATCAAACTGTGCTGTCTCAAATGACTTGTAACTGGGACGCATCGACGCAAAGGTTTGTGCTGGCAAATTATCGGCAGCTGCTTGAAAACTCAACTCTCCCCGTCTGGGAATCGAATCCCGGTCTTCCACGTGACAGGCGGAGATACTGTCCATTATACTAACGAGGACTGTTGCGTGGGCGAGTTATGGCACGTTAATTGGACGGCAGGGCAGTTCTGAGGTTATGTCTTGCAGAAAAGGCTTTTACTTAGGCAACAGAGGACACTTTTTAAAGTATAGAGTTGTCACTGAGCTGTGAGTGATAAACATCCTCCTGCTCTGCTAAACTTGTACTGTGTAGAACGTGACAGATAGACAACTCACCAACTAATGGCAAATTCTTGGAATATCGATGCATGGGGTGTCTGGATTACAGGGTCCAATGTCAATCTAAAACACCAGTGTCAGAAGTGGGATTCGAACCCACGCCTCCAGAGGAGACTGCGACCTGAACGCAGCGCCTTGGACCGCTCGGCCATCCTGACTTAAGTTACGCACCCCAACAGCATTTTCTGTGCCAGTACTTCAGTCGCGCCCAAGACAAGAAGTTCAGGGCAAAATTGCTGTTGCTGCAAACAAGTCAGGTTCATCCTGACACCGTGTCAGTCCACATTTGACGAGTACGTCAAGCATTGGTGGTTCAGTGGTAGAATTCTCGCCTGCCACGCGGGAGGCCCGGGTTCGATTCCCGGCCAATGCAGCAGCAAACTTTCACTGTCCATCGTGTGACAGAAGCACCCTTCCAGGAGCAGTGTTAGCTATGGATAGATAGTAACTGCAGATACTGCAACAATTCATTGCGTCAGTCACACTGCAAAGCAGTCGATGAACTGCTGCTGGTGCTGAGCTGACTGCTACCTGATCTGATTGAGTCAGCGCTAGTCAGCCAGTCGCCGTAGCTCCTGGGCCTTCTTGCTACTGTACTCATTGCTTTCCCCTGCCAGTTTTTCCCCATTGCACACCAGTTGGTCCACTACAAAGCCTCTGAGGAGGTGAAATGACCTTCTCAGAGCTTACAAGATTGCTAAGTGTCACCACTTAGCACCACACCAGCAATCTTCTAGCTGATGTGTCTTCACCTTGCCAGCGCGTCATTGCGTATTGCACTCGGTGATTGAGCGTTGGCGGAAAACCGGGCGGAAACACTCGGAATTTTGTGTTCACTCTGAGTAATGGAATCAAACTGTGCTGTCTCAAATGACTGGTACCTAGGACGCATCGACGCAGAGGTTTGTGCTCCACATCATCTGAGAACTTGCTTATGTCTTCTTTTGAACTGCTTCTTTTTTGGACGGGCATGCACGATGTGGACGATGTGCCGCTTTGGTCTGTCCTGGCAAATTATCGGCAGCTGCTTGAAAACTCAACTCTCCCCGTCGGGGAATCGAACCCCGGTCTTCCGCGTGACAGGCGGAGATACTGTCCACTATACTAACGAGGACTGCTACGTGGGTGAGTTATGGGACGTCAACGGGCTGGCAGGGCAGTTCTGATGTTGACGTGGAACGTTCCCGTCGTTACAGAGACATTGGGATGAAGAAGTCAAATGTCAACCTTCTGGTGGGGCTGTAGTAAAAAGGCAGAGGATCACCACAGCCGTCGGAATACATCGCCCACGGATACGTGAACGTCCGTAGCAGGTGAAGACCCGTTCGGAGGTCAGTGTGAACAGATGCTTTAAGTCGGACTCTTGGACGGAGAGAAGCCTTTCATGGTTTCCGTAGTGTAGTGGTTATCACGTTCGCCTCACACGCGAAAGGTCCCCGGTTCGAAACCGGGCGGAAACACTTGGAAATTTGTGTTCACTCTGAGTAATGGAATCAAACTGTGCTGTCTCAAATGACTTGTAACTGGGACGCATCGACGCAAAGGTTTGTGCTGGCAAATTATCGGCAGCTGCTTGAAAACTCAACTCTCCCCGTCTGGGAATCGAATCCCGGTCTTCCACGTGACAGGCGGAGATACTGTCCATTATACTAACGAGGACTGTTGCGTGGGCGAGTTATGGCACGTTAATTGGACGGCAGGGCAGTTCTGAGGTTATGTCTTGCAGAAAAGGCTTTTACTTAGGCAACAGAGGACACTTTTTAAAGTATAGAGTTGTCACTGAGCTGTGAGTGATAAACATCCTCCTGCTCTGCTAAACTTGTACTGTGTAGAACGTGACAGATAGACAACTCACCAACTAATGGCAAATTCTTGGAATATCGATGCATGGATTGTCTGGATTACCTTACACCTTGCCTGAGTCAGTGTTCAACCTTATGTCATTTAACACTCTAATAAGAGCTGTTTCTGTACTGTGGTTACGGTTGGGGGGGGGGGGCGGGGGGTTAACCTGTTGGTCGGAAGCCTGATTGAAATTTGTCAAAAAGTCCACTGGAGTTCAAGAAATTGCTGAGTTGATTAAAAACCACTTTCTCAACGATCTTCGCTATAAAAGGAAGATTTGAGATAGGTCTGTAGTTGGTTAACATGGAAGCATCCAGCGTTCTCTTTTTTAAGAGTGGCTTAATGGCAGCTACTTTTAGGAGTTTAGGAAACACACCTGATTTAAGTGAGCTATTTATTACTTGTCGCAAATCTGTTTGGACAGAGTTCACAATAGTTTTAAAGAAATCTGATGGCATTGTGTCAAGACAGCATGTTGATGGTTTTAGATGGTGCACTGTTTCCTCTATGGTTTTTTGGTCAACTGTTTTAAATTCTGACATTGCAGTTGAGTTATTCCTGGGAGGTCTGATTTTATTGTTTTGTTGATTTGTGTTGATATTTAACCTTATGGACTGGATTTTTTCACTGAAAAAGCAAATTCATTGCATTTTTCTGTGGAAAGGAGTTCTGGAGCTATCTGTTTAGGGGGGTTTGTAAGCTTATCAACCGTAGCAAACAGAGTACGAGTGTTGTTGATGCTCTTATTAATCATTTCAGAAAAGTATTGCTGTCTAGCTTTGAGTAACTCATATTTAAAATTACAAAGACTTTGTTTGTAGAGGTCAAGGTGAATTTGAAGTTTAGTTTTTCTCCACTTACGCTCTGCCTTCCTGCATTCTGTTTTTAAAGCCTTTATCATCATAGTGTTCCTCCATGGTGTTTTCTTTCTGCTCAAGGTTGTCTTAGTTTTAATAGGTGCAACAGCATCCATGACATTTGAGATTTTCCAGTTAAATTTATCCAGGAGTTCATCAACTGACTCTGCACTCACAGTTGGTGACATAGCTATAGCCTCCATAAACTTTGCACTGGTATTCTCATTTATATACCTTCTCCTAACAGACACAGAGGTTAACTGAACATTTGGAATGATCTGTAAGTCAAAGAACACACAGAAATGATCAGAAAGAGCCAAGTCCTTAACATCAACAGAAGAAATATCAACACCTTTAGAGTTAACCAGATCTAGAGTGTGGCCTCGAGTGTGTGTGGGCCCTTTCACATGTTGCAAGAGGCCAAAAGTGTCAAGTAGAGCAGAGAGTTCTTTGGCGTTACTGTCCATGTTATTGTCTACATGAATGTTAAAATCCCCTGTTATGATAAAAAAGTTGTAGTCAGTGCAGATAACTGACAGCTGACACTGACTTTTAATAAAAAACACAGATGTTCAAAAGAGCTAAAATCACCTAATGTAATTTCCTTGCACTGAAATACAGATTTAAAGATGGCAGCAACTCCCCCACCTTTCTTACCAGTTCGACACTTGTTCATAAAACTAAAATTTGTTGGTGCTGCCTCATTGAGAATAGCACAACAGCTACATTCAGTCAGCCATGTTTCACTAAGAAGTAAAAAATCAAGATCATAGGTCATAATGACGTCATTAACTAGCAGTGATTTGTTGGCTAGCGATCTGATATTGAGTAGAGCTAACGTTGTGGAGATAACAGGAGACACTGGTATATTTTGAGGTTGACATGCTATACTTAGTAAATTAGCAGATTTAATTGAACTCTTGTTATTTCTCACCAGTTTAACCATTCTTCTGTTACCTGTCATCACAGGGATTGAGAAAACTACCTGAACTCCATAGGGCCCTGACTTTTCCTGGGGGAGAACATAATTGGTATCAGTATTGTAGCCTGGACCCGGCACATATCAGTCAGACTCACAGATGATCTGAGTCAAAGGAGGTGGGGGGGCTCTGTGACTCTTGGATGATGGTTGTTTCCTGCGTGGTGGAATGGGAGGGGCTTGACGATGGGGGAAGTTGAGGGGAGAAAAAATGGGATTTGGGCGTGGTGTGAGTTGGATTCCAACATTGACAAGGTCATTCATCCTGTCGGTGAAATCCAGAAGTGGGGAGTCCTGACTGAGTGGAGAGAATGAAAGGCTGGATTGAGTCCTGGTGGGTGAAAGTTGGGAGTCTCCAGGTGGGGCTAGGGGAGACCCCACTTGTCGGGTTGTTGGGGCTGGGGGAGACTCCACTTGTCGGGTTGTTGGGGCTGGGGGAGACTCCTTCTGTTGGGTTGTTGGGGCTGGGGGAGACTCCTCCTGTTGGGTTGTTGGGGCTGGGGGAGACTCCTCCTGTTGGGCTGTTTGGGCTGGGGGAGACTCCTCCTGTTGGGTTGTTGGGGCTGGGGGAGACTCCTCCTGTTGGGCTGTTTGGGCTGGGGGAGACTCCTTGTGTTGGGGCAAGGATGATGACATTAAATCCTCTCTCTGGGTGTGTTGACTTTCATGGTCAGTCCTTATCTCAGGCGGTAGCAATTCTTCTCCAGAACGCTGTCTTATCTGTTGTTTTGGATTGTCTTGTCTTGTCTTGTCCTTGGCAGGGGCTGCTGGTGACTGACGCACAAAATCAAAAATGTTGTAGCTTAACAGCTGTACTCCTGACTTGTTAAGGCAAAATCCATCTGCCTTAAAGAGGTGTCTGCGTTCCCAAAAAATGTTGAAAATTTCAATAAAATTCACTGATTGAGCGGCACACGTATCTTTGAGCCATCTGTTGAGCATCATCAGCCTGCTGAATCTCTCGTCTCCTCGCCGAACTGTCGGTAGAGGTCCACTGATAAACACCTCAGTATTCAGACATCGAACTTTGTTCAGCAGATCATTAAAATCCCGTTTCAATACCTCTGATTGTTGCTTGATAACATCAAGCGCTCCTGTGTGTATGACGAGAGATTTCACTGTCGGATGCTCAGCAGTGATTTCCAGAATTTTCTCTGAGATATCGGACACCATGTCGTTGGTAAAACAGAGTACTTTGGTGTTTTTGTTGAAAAAGTGTTTTATCATATTCACAGCTCCGTCACCCACTATCAGTGTCTGAGGCCCAGTGGTTAGCTCTTTCTGCGGCCTTTTAGTTTTTGATTTAGCCACATACCTTTCTCTGGTGCTGGAAGATGACCTTTCTTTTGGGGAGTCAGGGTCTTTTAAAAGTGGAGCAAATCTGTTCTCTAGTAGAATCCCTGTGTCTTGGGTCGGTTTGCTCTTACTTTTTGTTTTTGCCACAGTCCACGGCTGTTTTCTCCTTGGTACTGGGGTTGAAGAGACCCTCCTGTGCGATAGCAGTGCAGGCCACTCAGTTTCATCACGAGCCTCTGGGTGCTGGGTTGTGCCTGTTAACCGTCTTCCCATATCTAAGGGAAGCGATGATTTATTCTTTGGCTTTGCACCAAGAGAGTTCCAGGGAGGACTACTGGTTGATTTACTGCCGTAACCACCAGCCTCCTGCTTCTTGGTGGTGCTAATTAGCTGTCTGTTAGCCTGCTCCTGTCCACTGATTTGGGTCATCTGTAGAGTGGTTTCATTCCCATATTGTCCATTTACCTCCACGTTGACTTCAAGTCGCTGAATTTTCGTCTCCAGTACCGCTATCTTCTGGAGAAGTTTGTGGTAATCATCCGTGGAAAAGGGAGGCATCTTGCTGCTAATTAGCTTAGCTTAGCTGAGCTCCTCAATCCCAGTCACTATAGTGCAGGCTTGTGCTGCTGATAGGCCACACTCACGAAGTAAAAGAGTTTAAATAATAATGGTAGCCTTGAGATACTTTCATAAATTAAGTTACCAGTGATATAGAAGTATCCAGGACCCGCTTTCCATAAATTTTGTAGCAAAAGGACAGGATTTCAATGGAAAAAAGAAAAGTAAAGCGGAGAGCAAAGAGCGAAGCGTCTGCACTCAAGCAAAGCAGGAAGTAAGACATCCCTTATAAGGTATTCGGTTTGTGGGACCCATTTTCAGTTTTTAGCTTAAGAAAAATGATACAAATAATAATTTTTTCAAACTAAGGTTCATTGGCCTTGGCACATCCCCCCCCCCCCCCCCGTATACCTCCTCTTCATATTTATATTACATACAGGGTCTTCGGGACTCGGGTCTAGTGAAAGTGTGTAAAAGATCCTGTGCACCCTCATTTTCCCTTCCTCCACTCTGGGCCTGTGTGTGTGTGTGTGTGTGTGTGCTTGCGTGTGTGTGTGTGTGAGAGAGAGAGAGCGAAGGAGAGTGCGGGAACAGGTGCACCCACCTGTTCTTCAAGGTTGCAAAATTGTTGCAAAATCGGAGTACCCAACTCTATCTGCACCCACATTCCCACACATTTCACCCTCTGTCTTGCGGGAACCAATCTTGGGCACCCGACACTATGAATAGCTGTCTCAGCGTGGTTCCATACCACAACTGATAAAGATGGCAAAGCGATTCTCTGTTCAGACTGCTTTACAATTGATTTTGGAAGAGAGAGAAGATTTAGATGGCGATGCAGCGGATGAAGTTTCAGAGTGTGAGGATCACATCTCTGAAAATTCAGAGTCTGACACTGAGTTGGAAGAGGAAGATGAGCATCAACCAGCTTAGAAGCTTTTCATTATTCTGGATTGTGGCCAGCAACAAAAAGAAGCGCTGTGAAGTGTGTGGAGCCAAGATGGACAGAAAAACACAATATACATGCACCCAGTGCAAGAAGTACATTTGCAATACACACACAGTGAAACTCTGCACCTTTTGTATGGCATAGTCTGGTATGAAAATGGCCGTTTTCAATGGGCTAATGTTTTATTCAGACAGATGTTAGATTACATTTCTAATAAAATTCAAATAAAACACTAGTTTTGGAAAAACTTCCTTCATTTGTACATGTGCGTGTTGATTATTTTCTAGTTTTGCCTGCTTTATGATGCATTTTCTTATTTTGTTGCATTTTTTTTTAAACTAAAAAAAAACGAGTGACATTTCTATTCATAAATGTGATTTAACAAAGGTAAAGGGAACAAATTTAACATATGTGTTGTTTATATTACTTGCAATTGGGATGAAGTAAAGATCTGCTGAGTATTTTAACAAAACAAGGTTTGATTATGTGGAATTTAAAGCCCCAAAATGCAATGGGTCCACAAGACCCAAGAACCAAGATTCGTTTTTTTTGTTACATAGGGAGTCCCCTATGTAACAAAAAAACGAATACCATATAAGGGTTAAAAAATATGTGTGGGAAGAAGAGTGGAAATACAGGGTAAAACATACATTTGAATAATACTGCGGCTACAATGGTATAATAATTATAATAATAATAATAATGATAGTAGCTACCAATCAAGTCACCATACAAGCCGTATACATGATAACATGACCTCTCAACATCAATACTATTCAGATAAGTGTAAAAAAAAGTTCATGTTCACTCATGAATTAACGCAGAATTTCACCACATTATAATTGAAATTAAAATAATTACTGACAACTCGTTTTAACATTGTGACATAAAAAAACTGTATAATAAAACAATAAATGTATCCCGTAATTACACCAAACCTGTCTTAAACAGAAAAGTTGACTATTGCCTCACATCACTCAACAGGTGAATCAGCGGTAAAGTTTGAATGAGATCGTAACACAAACCCGGTGACATGACTGTATATTCATCCTGTAGTGTATTACTATTTTATCACTCATATTTATCACAAACTACGTGTCTTACCTTTGATAAATGACCGTATGAAGTGAACCGTTCAGTTGACTTGTTGTCTCCACGAAAGTCAGTGTAGAACAGGGGTGTCAAACATGAGGCCCATGGGCCAGAACCGGCCCGCCGAGGGGTGCAATCCGGCCCACTTTCCTTCCTATGTTCTTTTCCTTCCTTCCATCTGTCCTTCCTACCGTCCTTTTATCCTTTCTTTGTTCCTTCCTTCCTTCCATCTGTCCTTCCTCCCTTTTTTCCTTCCTTTCTTCCTTTCATCTGTCCTTCTGTCCTTCCTTCCATCTGTCCTTCCTCCGTTTCTTCCTTCCTTCCTACCTTTCTTCCTTCTGTCCTTCCTTCCATTCTCCCTTTTGTCCTTCCTACCTTTCTTCCCTCCTTCCTTTTGCCTGTCTTTCCTTCCTTCCCTTCTTTCTTTCTTCCTTCCTTCCTTCCTTCCTTCCTCCCTTCCTTCTTTCCTTCCTCCATCCCCCTTTTTTCTTCCTTCCTTCCTTCTTTCTTCCCTTCCTCCCTCCCTCCTTCTCTCTTTCTTTCCTCCCCCCTACCTTCCTTCCTTTCCTTCCTTCCTTTCCTTCCTCTATCCTTCCTTCTTTCCTCCGTCCTTCCTTCCTTTCCTTCCTCCATCCTTCCTTCTTTCCTCCGTCCTTCCTTCCTTTCCTTCCTCCCTCCTTCCTTCTTTCCTTCCTTCCTTCCTTCCTTCCTTCCTTCTTTCCTTCCTTCCTTCCTTCCTTTCCTTCCTCCCTGCCTTCTTTCTTCCCTTCCTTCTTTTCCTTCCTCCGTCCTTCCTTCCTTCCTTCCTTTCCTTCCTTCCATCCGATCTTCCTCCCTCCCTCCTTCTCTCCTTCCTTCTTTCTTCCCTTCCTCCCTCCCTCCTTCTCTCTTTCTTTCCTCCCCCCTACCTTCCTTCCTTCCTTCTTTCCTCCGTCCTTCCTTCCTTCCTTCCTTCCATCCTTTCTTCTTTCCTCCCCCCTTCCTTCCTCCCTTCCTTCCTTCCTTCCTTCCTTCTTTCCTTCCTTCCTTCCTTCCTTCCTTCTTCTTTCCTTCCTTCCTTCCTTCCTTTCCTTCCTCCCTGCCTTCTTTCTTCCCTTCCTTCTTTTCCTTCCTCCGTCCTTCCTTCCTTCCTTCCTTCCTTCCTTCCTTTCCTTCCTTCCATCTGTTCTTCCTCCCTCCCTCCTTCTCTCCCCCCTTCCTTCTTTCCTTCCTCCATCCCCCTTTCTTCTTCCTCCCTTCCTTCTTTCTTCCCTTCCTCCCTCCCTCCCTCCCTCCCTCCTTCTCTCTTTCTTTCCTCCCCCCTACCTTCCTTCCTTCCTTCTTTCCTTCGTCCTTCCTTCCTTTCCTTCCTCCCTGCCTTCTTTCTTCCCTTCCTCTTTTCCTTTCTCCCTCCCTCATTCCTTATTTCCTCCGTCCTTCCTTCCTTTCCTTACTTCCATCTGTTCTTCCTCCCTCCCTCCTCCCCCCCTCCCTTCCTTCTTTCCTTCCTCCATCCCCCTTTCTTCTTCCTTCCTTCCTTCTTCTTCTTCTTCTTCTTCTTCTTCTGTTGTTTAATGGCGGTTGGCAAACAACGATTTGGTGCATTACCGCCACCTACTGGTATGGAGTGTGGATCACAATGGCCATAACACCCTCACAAAATAACTAAATAAATACTACAACAAAAATAAAAAATAAAAAAATAAATAAACAAATAAATAATAAATTAAACAAACAAACAAACAAACAAACAAACAAAAAAAAACTAACTTATATCCTCCCCATTAAACCACTTACTCTAATAAAATCTAACATCAATTTCCAACACCCACTCCCAGCGTGTTCCTGTACCATTGTTCTAAAATCAAACTTTATCTTATTTTTTGTAAGTTTCCTCATCCACCTCTGCCTTTCATCTTCATATCCCCGACAATGCACCATGACATGCTCTATTGTTTCCGCTTGCCCACATTTCTCACATTCACCCGTGTTATGTTTCCCTATTTTCACTAGTGTACCATTTAGTGCCGTATGCCCAAACCTAATTCTTGATATTATTGTTTCCTCTCTTCTGCCCCGTCCTGTACTCCTCATGTCTCCCACTTTCCTTTGTATTGTGTAAAACCACCGTCCTGTCCTTTCTTCCTCCCATTGCTTTTGCCATCTACTCCTCAATCTTTGTTTGATTATGTTTTTGATTTCTAACTTACTGAGACTAACTTCCAAGTCAACAATACTGTGTTTTGTTGCCTCTTTTGCAGCCTTATCTGCCTCCTCATTCCCTTTTACCCCAATGTGTGCCGGTACCCATAAAAACACCACTGTAATCCCCATCATTTGCACCCTGTATAATGTTTGTTGCACCTCAATCAAAATGTCTGGCCTGCTGTGTGAGTGACTATATTCAAGACTCTTTAGTGCTGCACTTGAATCAGAACATATAATTGCTCTGAGAGGTCTTACCTCTTCAACCCACTGCACCGCTAATAATATTGCCACCATTTCCCCCGTGTATACGGACACTTCCCCATTGATCATTTTCCCTACTGTTACTTGAAACTCAGGAACAATAAACGCTACTCCTGCCCTTTCTGAGTTCTTGGATGCATCTGTGTAGATTTGAACGTAAAAATGATACCCATCAATATATGCCTGCACCTTCTGTACATTATAGCCAAACTCTCTCTCCTTGCTCTTCTGCATTAGTAGTGTAAAATCTACTGTAGCATTTGGCAAAACCCAAGGTGGAACGATTGACAATGGTACTGTCTGACTTACCTCTAAATGGGCTATTTCAACCTCTTCTGTTTCCTGTGTTATTGTCCAACCAAAACTTTTACTGTCCCTTTTCCCCTTTTCCCAACATGGTTCTAAAGTGCACTTTGTTGGATGGTCTGCCCCATGACCCTGCAAATGAACCCAATACACCAATGATAATTGCAACCTCCTCATACCTAATGGCATTTCCCCCATTTCCACCTGTAATGCTGCTGTTGGAGTTGTTTTAAAAGCCCCTGTACATAGTCTCAATGCCTGATGTTGAATAATGTCCAGCTTTCTCAAGGATGTGTCTGCCGCAGATCCATACACCACACATCCATAATCTAAAATGGACCTAATCAACCCACAATATATGGCTTTTAGCGCACTCCTGTCTGCCCCCCAGGCATACCCCACCAAACACCTCATCACATTTAAAACCTTTTTACATTTATCCACCACCTTTTGAATATGCACCGCCCATGTGAGTCTCTCATCAAACCATATTCCTAAAAACTTAAACTGTTTAACTCTCTCCAGTTCTTGATTGTACAATCTTAATTTAACTGTGTCACCAATTCTTTTCCTTGTAAAAACCATTACCTTTGTTTTATCTATTGAAAATTTGAATCCCCATTTATAGGACCATTCCTCTATTTTTGTGATTGCACTCTGTACATTCTTTATGATAAACTCCAGATTCCTTCCCCTCTTCCAAATTGCCCCATCATCTGCAAAGAGAGACACCCCCATTTCATGTCCTAATCTCATGAACACATCATTTATCATTATAGAAAACAATAATGGACTCACTATACTCCCTTGAGGTGTTCCATTTTCAATACCCATTTTCTCTGAGTATTTAGTCCCTATCCTGACTTGTATTCGTCTTCCAAATAAAAAATCCTTAATCCATCTGAACATACGACCTTTAATACCCAATTTCCAAAGTTTTATCAATAATCCCTCTCCCCACATCATATCATACGCCTTCTCTACATCTAAAAATACTGCCACTATACTTTCTTGATTTATCTGTGCCTTTCTCACCTCATGTTCTAGACATAGAGCTGGATCCATAGTATTCCTCCCTTTTCTAAATCCACTTTGATATTTAGACACATATCCTTTACTTTCTACATAATAGGTTAACCTGTCATTTACCATTTTCTCCATTATTTTACAAATGTTGGATGTTAAAGCAATTGGTCGATAATTTCCTGGATTTGTGCAGTCTTTTCCTGGTTTGTGTATTGGAATTACCACCGCCTCCTTCCAACTTTGTGGCAACTTCCCACCTTCCCATACTTTATTAAATAGCTCCAATAAAATGTCCTTGGCTGATTCACTAAGATGCTTCAACATTATATACCAAATCTGATCCTTGCCTGGAGCTGATATCTTAGTTTTATTGAGAGCTCGGTTTAGTTCGGCCTTTGTAAATGCCTTGTTTAATAAGTCATTAGTATCTTCCTCAGACTGCACCACTCCCACATTCTCCGCTATTGTAGCTTCCCTTCCTCTTGCCCCTTCCTCAGTGATATTCCCTGAACTGTGCACTTTGATAAAAGCCTTCACCAACATCTCTGCTTTCTCTTCATCTTTTACCGCTGTCACTTCTCCATCCTTTAATACTGGATACCCATATTCTTTTTTAATACCATTCATTCTCTTTATCATACCCCAAATTTTTCCAATTTCTGTTTCCCTCCCCACGGAATCACAAAATGCCCTCCAATATTCCTTTTTTGTACTTTTTATGACCCGCCTTACATGTGCCTGCATTCTCTTATATTCAATCAGATTCTGAAAACTGTGATTTCTTTTCAACATTTTAAAAGCTTTATTTCGAGATTTAACTGCCTGATCACACTGCTCTGTCCACCATGGAACAATCTTCTTCACACGCTTACCTCCCTTCTTCTGAATGGTCTTCCTTGCTGCATCTAAAATACCTTCACAAACAGAAAGATTTAATGTATCAACATCCGTATTAGTATCAATTGCTTCCATTCCTTTATCACATATACACCCAAATTTTCCCCAATCAGCCCTCCCAAACGCCCACTTCTCCACTCTTTCATTATCACCCCCCTCTAACCCCACACCTAACACTGTGTTAATCGGATAGTGATCACTGCCAATGGTAGTGTCTCTGATCACAGTCCATGAACAAATACCTGCCAATGAATCTGTTACAAGTGTAAGATCTATAGCTGACTCTGACCCCGTTCTAACATTAATTCTTGTCCCACTCCCATCATTTAAGCATACTAAATTTCTACTCTCCATTAGTTCCTCCACCACTATACCATTCTCATCATTCCTACCACCCCATAACGTACTATGTGCATTAAAATCCCCACATCATACCCCTTTCCCCCCTAAATGTACACTTATTTCATCAAACATTTCTATTGTCATCCTATTGCCTGGGTTATAAAAATGTACAATTTCCATATTCCCAACTTTTGTCCAGATTTCAACTATTACACACTCCAACCCTGTCCCTTTTCCCAAAACTCTGTATTGTAACCCTTGTTTCACAAATGTTACACATCCCCCTCCACTCCCCTCTCCTCTATCTCTACGGATACTATCATATCCCGTAATTACAAAATCCAATGTTGGCTTGAGCCAGGTTTCTTGAACACATATTACTTCTGGTTTCTTTTCTAAGTCTTTAATGAATCCTTTAAATTCTTGGCCATTTGCTATGAGACTTCTTGCATTCCATTGTAGAACAATCAGTTTGTTTTATCACTTGAAGCACCTGGTTTCCCATCTATTTCAAGTCTTTTGTTAATTTGCTCCCAAGACACACCTGTCATGCCCAAAAACTTCTCAGCTCCCCTCACAATTATTTTAATCTTCTCAGTTTTATGTTTAACTTGGTCTGTGCAATTAATTATATAAGCCATGAACAATATCAGTTTATCAATTGACAGTTCTGCCTTATTTTCCTCTATTCGGCCTTCCTCTGTTCTGGGGACCATGTTCACCATGTCAGCCTTTCCCTTTTGTCCTTGCACCCTCTTCACTGCTTCTGCATAGCTTATGTTGTTCACTGCTTTCACTTGCTGAATTTCAACAGCTTCCTTCCTTACTTCACATCCACCAAACGTGACCTTGTGTTGCCCACCACAATTACAACATTTATTTTGTGCATCTTCTTTGCACTCCTCAACTTTATGTTCACCTCCACATTTGAGGCACCTCTGTTTCCCCTTACATACTGCTGCAATATGTCCATACCTTTGGCATTTGTAACATCGAAGCGGTGGGGGTACATAAGCTCTAACAGGAAAGCTCATACACCCTATTTTCACTCTTCCTGGAAGCACTGAACCTCGAAACTCCAGAAGGACAGACATACTATCCACTCTCTCCCCATCTATTGTTTTTTGCAGTCTCTTTGCTCTACTCACTTCACCCCCCACAATACTCCGTGTGATCCTTTCTAAGTCTTCATCTACCGGAATCCCTGTTATTACTCCTCTTGCAATTTTATTCTCTCCCAGGACCCTTCTTTCACTTATCGTCTTTTTACAAATACTTTCCATCAACAACGCTTTTTTCTTCTGAACCTCTGTTACACATACTATTAACAAGTTTCCATCTCTCAGAGTCTTAGCCGTCTCCACCTCTCCTAGCTTCTTTCTCAGTTCCCTAGACAGTACCACCGGGCTCACACTAATATGCCTATCCTCCTCTCTGAATCTAAGGATTATTTTCCACTCCTCCCTCAGCGTCTTTTTCCGATTAGCTCTTCTATCTTCCTCTGAACTGTTTCCATCCCAACTTCTCTTGCTGCTCTGACTCCTTCCTTCCTGCCTGTCTCCTCCTCTCCTTCCCCCACTAGCAACACGAGACCATTCCCCAAACTCCATTTCATCATCATCATCATCCCCCCCTATCCCCTGTGCCGCCATCCTGATTCAGTCACAAACCAGTTTATGCCAACCAACCACTTCGCAATTTCAAAATCACCGCTGTTGGTTTTCTTTGTCCGTCGCTGAGATATGTTGCACGTACGCCTGCCTTCCTTCCTTCTTTCTTCCCTTCCTCCTTCTTGATGCCCCCCCCCTTTCATTAGGGAGTCAGAGGCAACTCACAGGCCGCTGCCCGTTATAATCAGCTGGAGAGCTTGATTAGCCAACTCACTCTAGCTGTGCTCATCAACTCACCAGCTGTGCCTCTTCTATAGCTGACTGACCAAACCATGCCTTCCTCCACATTTATCTTTTCAGGACAGATCAACTGTAGTAGACTCCAGGACAGGGTATCTTGGCACCTGCCACTCGCCAAATGTGTATAAATATTAGTTTTGGCAAATAAAAGATTTAGGTCAGTTGCCATTGGCGGGTTGCTGAAATATGGGTTAGGGTTAAACACAGCTAGAGCGATGTTGTCCCTGGCTGTCCACAGTCATTTAACATCTTATCTGCAATAATAATGGGTTATAATAATAATAAAGCGGTGGAAGTACTGCTATGCCACAGAAGAAGTTTCATGAGAAGTTTCACTGACACACGAGTCTTGCAGTCCTGCCACCGTGAGCTGCAGTATCTACCGTAGGAAGGTAAACCGTTCATTTGATGTCGGAACAAGTTCTATGAAAGTGTGTTAAAGTCAGCGTGGTCACGATTTCCACCGCAGCAGTGGATCAAAAACTTCAACACAAACTGTACAGAGACTTACTGCTATGAACGACCTGCCTGTACCTGCGAGCGCGTCTGTGTGTGTGTGTGTGTGTGTGTGTATGTGTGTGTGTGTAAGTAACTGTGTGTAGGTGAGTGTGTGTGTGTGTGTGTGTGTGTGTAGGGGAGTGTGTCAGGCAGGGGTGAATCTAGGATCAGACCTTTAGGGGGCTTAGCTCCTAATGACAGTTTGAAATACAATGGCTTGCAAAACCTTTTCAAATAAGAGTTGGATGTTGTTACATATTTTGGCCGGTAAAATATCATGCCTTACCTGCCCCAGGATCTTTAGTCCACTATCACTACACACCACTAGACACCCTAACCTGAGACCTTACCTGCCCCAGGATCTTTAGTCCACTATCACTAGACACCCTAACCTGAGACCTTACCTGCCCCAGGATCTTAAGTCCACTATCACTAGACACCCTAACCTGAGACCTTACCTGTCCCAGGATCTTAAGTCCACTATCACTAGACACCCTAACCTGAGACCTTACCTGCCCCAGGATCTTTAGTCCACTATCACTAGACACCCTAACCTGAGACCTGGCCTGTCTGATCAAGCCTGAGAGTCTGTCCTGTAGCCAATTTTACGATTTTAAGTTCTGTTTGCAACTTTAACATTTTTTTTTAGAATAATTTTGAGGAATCTGATCAAGCTCGTCTATTAAGTCTAATTTTGTGACAAGGTGCATCCGCTACGGAGAGTAGTTTGAGCACTGACCCTGACTAAGCCTTTCTCCATTAAAAAGGAAAAACACACGAACCAAGCAGGGGATAAACGAAGGGTTAGGGTTCGGATAGGGGAACTGATCCCGTCTCCTATAAAAGGAGACCGGGTTAGGGTATGGCTCTCCATCCATGGACCTCTCCCCATTCCAGTCCCAAAAAGACTGACGGTTCCGCTGGGGTCTTCTTCCACGACGGACCTGAATCCAGCCGGCATCACCCATCCTGTGGGTGTTATCCAATTTTTAAATCAATCAATTAAATGTGTTTTAATAAAGTTATCCAAAATGTAAAATCAAATTGTTCTCAAAAATAAAAACAGAAATTTCAAATACAATAAATAAAATACAATAAACAACTAAAAAAGGTTTCGACCCTCTCCGGGTCTTCCTCAGGTCCAATGGCAAAACCCTAACCCTAAAACTCTGAGGTCAAGAGAAAAGAGAGCGCTCTGTTTTTGTATGTCCATTAGTAAGTAGTTATATTCACTACCAAGTGTAACCCTGTAAATCCCAACTCAAATGATTTATTATTGCAATTATTTATATATTTATTAAACCCCAAATGAAATTTAAAAAACTATTATTTTAACCCTGTATTAGCCAAATTGTTTTGTTCCACATACTTAGTGTAATACATTTACTATTTATTAGTATATTATAAAATCCAAAAATCTATATGAAGTATGAATTTAGGTTGTAGTAAAATTAAATATAAAAATCTAATTGTTTAAAAAACAGAAATATTTTCATTGCCTATAAAATAAAATAAAATAAATATATAAAAAATTGTGCCAATGGGCAATGTTTTGATCCGCTTTTTTGTCCTCTCTTTTCAGAATTAAACCAACCCAAACTCCCAAAAGAAGCACATGAGTGATTTCTGTAAACAGCTGAGGTGGGTATCAAACAGACACACCAAAAACATCTTCAGAATTTACAATCAGGGAAATATCAAATCCAATCATTGTGTGTATCATCATTTGTAAACAATGTAGCCTTCAATATGTTGGTGAGACTGGAAACACAATCCATACCAGATACACCCAACACAGATATAAAATGTTGAGAAAGAAAGCCCCCCACACTCAGCTGGTTAAACACTTTATTCAGCACGATTGGTCTGCAGAGCCTCTGCCCTTGAATCAAACCCTAACCCTGGCCCAGAGGCAGAGAGCAGAATGAACATGGATTCATAAACTGAACACCAGATTCCCACAGGGCTCAAATGAAAAGTAAATGAGTAATAAAGGATGAGCTGTTGCAGGTCTTGATGGAGCATGCACAAAAAAGATGCTCCCCGACCGCAACGCGGTCGGGGAAAATTTTTGCCTAACCCTAATTGATAACCCTAACCCTAACCCCTAACCCTAATTGATAACCCCAACCCCTAACCCTAACCCTAATTGATAACCCTAACCCTAATTGATAACCCTAACCCTAACCCCTAACCCTAATTGATAACCCCAACCCCTAACCCTAACCCTAATTGATAACCCTAACCCTAATTGATAACCCTAACCCTAACCCCTAACCCTAATTGATAACCCCAACCCCTAACCCTAACCCTAATTGATAACCCTAACCCTAATTGATAACCCTAACCCTAACCCCTAACCCTAATTGATAACCCCAACCCCTAACCCTAACCCTAATTGATAACCCTAACCCTAATTGATAACCCTAACCCTAACCCCTAACCCTAATTGATAACCCAACCCCTAACCCTAACCCTAATTGATAACCCTAACCCTAACCCCTAACCCTAATTGATAACCCCAACCCCTAACCCTAACCCTAATTGATAACCCTAACCCTAATTCATAACCCTAACCCTAACCCCTAACCCTAATTGATAACCCTAACCCTAACCCCTAACCCTAATTGATAACCCCAACCCCTAACCCTAACCCTAATTGATAACCCTAACCCTAATTGATAACCCTAACCCTAACCCCTAACCCTAATTGATAACCCCAACCCCTAACCCTAACCCTAATTGATAACCCTAACCCTAATTGATAACCCTAACCCTAACCCCTAACCCTAATTGATAACCCCAACCCCTAACCCTAACCCTAATTGATAACCCTAACCCTAATTGATAACCCTAACCCTAATTGATAACCCTAACCCTAACCCCTAACCCTAATTGATAACCCCAACCCCTAACCCTAACCCTAATTGATAACCCTAACCCTAACCCCTAACCCTAATTGATAACCCCAACCCCTAACCCTAACCCTAATTGATAACCCTAACCCTAATTGATAACCCTAACCCTAACCCCTAACCCTAATTGATAACCCCAACCCCTAACCCTAACCCTAATTGATAACCCTAACCCTAATTGATAACCCCAACCCCTAACCCTAATTGATAGGGTTAGGGTTAGGGATGAAGGGTTGAGCCCGCCTCCCGAAGGAGACAGGAGGGGCACGCTCCATCCCCCCGGACCTCCCCCTATCCCGGTCCCAAAAAGGCTGGCGGGTCCGCTGGCGCCTCCTGCCACGCTGGACCAACACCCAGTCGCCATCATAATCACCCATATTAGGGTGGTGTCCAATATATATTTTTTTGTTTTTTTGTTTTTTTGTGTTTTTAAGAAAAAATAAAAAAATAAAAAAATATTTTTAAAAAGTTTTTAAATAAAGTTAAAATCAAATTGTTTTTATCCAAATTTTAAATCAAAAATCAAAATAAATTCCAATAAACAACTAAGGAAGGTGTGCCGACAACGTTTCGACCCTGTTCGGGTCTTCCTCAGGTCAATGGCACACTACAAAAGTCAGTTGTCAATGGCTGGTATGATGTTCACTGTTCGCTGTCTGTGTCAAGAATGAATTCCCTCCTGAAGCGCTCCCTTTTATACCCTCTGTTTTTCGTCATGAATTTGTTACCCAAAATTTTAGTGTTCGTCAAATTGTTATATTTTGTTCCCTCAATTTTAACCCCACAAATGCCAATCCCAATGAATTATATTAACCCCTTTGTATTTATTAACCCCAAAATGAATTATTAATGATTTTATTATTAACCCAATGAATTGTAAAGCCCAATGAAATTATGTATTTTAATATTTATTTATTTATTTATTTATTCAACCCATATAAAACAAAATTAACTAAAGGGGTTAGGGTTAGGTGTTAGTAGAGATCAACTCTAGGTTCTGCCCCTAAGCTGAACGAGGTTCAGCTAGGTGCTGGCAGGACCGGGCAAGGCACGGGCCGTCGCAGGTCAGTACAAATCCTCCCTCCCACTTGCTCCATAAACCATGTATAGAGTAGAATTAGAGATGAGAGAATGAAAAATGGAACGGTGAAAAGAATTGTTTTATTTTTGGATGTTTCGTTTTTTAAGAAGTTGTTTCTAAGTGAGTTCCTGAACAGAGCAGAGTTGGTTGTTCTTCCCCCCGGAAGAGCTTTGTTTGTGCAGTGTGAGTACTCTGAAAAGTGATCAGAAACATCTCTGTGTATTAATTTCAAAAGTCCAGAAACCAAACCGAATGCACCTTTTAAACCTGAAACCCAGGCGGAAACGCTAGTATCACGGATATGTATCCCACATACTATGCTCCGGAAGGGAATGTGGAGGGCATAGGGAGGGAAATCAGGATCTGTGAGAAATTCAGAGTTGTCCTAAAATCTCTAGTCAGACATCTCATCCTGACCGAGTTTGCGGTAAGGGAAAAAGACAGTGCGGCTGTAAGTGCACCCGTCTCTGCCTTAGGTCTGGACCCAGGCAGAAGGCGGCATGCACCCCATCACCGCAGTTGTGATTAACCCCCTCGCTAGCTCGTTTGTCTATATTTAAGAGGACGGGATGCCATTAAGGCCTCACGACGCTCCAACTGCGGAAAGATTAAATACATAATCTTCCGATTGATTACTCTTGTCTGTTCATGCTCACTGGGACATGTCATCAGTTGTGTGCCTAGACATCTCTGGAGTGTTTCGACCGCTTATCACAAGACACTCCTAGCCCAGGTTGGTCCCGCCAGAGGTGGCCTTCCTCTGGGGCATGTCCCATGCTCCCTACACTGTCAATTTGTTTCATATTTTTGAATTTTTGGATATTTTTTGGTAATTCTTGCGATTGGTGTTTTGTTTGAAATTGATTTGATTTATTTATTCTGTTTGCTTTTTGAGATCCTATTCGGAGGAGAGGGGGAAAAAATTTTTTTGTTTGTTTTGGAATAACGGAAAAAATGAGAGAAGGAGAAGATCCAAGCGAATAAAATGAGGATCTTGTTCCATTGTTCTGTCGTTCAGTCCTGAGGGATGTAGTAAACAAATTTTGGAATTGGGAGAAAATGTTCCTAGGTCCCGTTGCATCCGCTGCCCAGTCCCTATGCAGACTGAGGGATGTGAATTTGGAGGGGGTGACAATTTGAAGGAGTCCAATTTGGTTTTAAAATAATTGGGAAGTTCAGATTTGAACGTGTGTGTGCAAAAATGGACTGTAGTGTGTGGTTAGGGATAGGCCCCAAAGAAGACTGGAAAGTGTTTAAAGTCCGTTAATCCTGGACTACCACACCTGCAGTGCTGTTCAAGTGAACGCAGGGGGCCACATACCTACCTCCTCGTGCAATAAGACACAGATCGTTATCACCGCTAGGTATCTTCTGGTCTACCGCTACGAGGCCTGAGAATAGTTGAAGGATCAATCCATCTCAAACACCAGAAAAAGTGGTGGAAAAGCAAAAACTGTGGCTCCAATACACCGCACAGCACACAGTATTGCATAAAGAAAGAAAAAGTAATGTAAAAGCAAAGACTGTGGTTCCATACACCGCACAACACACAGTATTGCATCAAAAAGAAGATGATTTAAACCTTTTCTGGCTCTGAGGTGGCTCTGGAAGGTGTTTCCTTCACCCATGGTGTGATTTTTTGTCCCTAGACTAGGGTACTTCATGGCCACGCCCCCTTGTTCTCTGGTCACTTTGTTCTTAGTTTGGATGAATCAGCTCTCAACTTTTGAAATTGTGGTTGGTTTTTGGAGGTGAAAGCAGGTTAATCTTGTTTTATTTCTTTTTTAGATTGAGTGTAGTATCTTCTTGTTTCTTGTGATTTTCCTTCCATTTTTTTGGTTGTTTGGTAGAATTGTGGGGTTGTGTTAAGAGCCGTCCCTTACTTCCTGTTTATGCCCTAGTTTTATTTTTTGTTTCCTTGTTTATTTGGATTTAGATTTTTCTGGTTGATTAAATTGTTTTAAAGTGAGGTTTGTGGGTTGTTTGTTTTTTGATTTGTTTAAGGAGGATGAGAAAAAAAGATTTTTTTTAAAAAATAGGGGTGTTCAGCACCATGGCTATAGGTGTGGTACCTAATAGAGGGCTCCAGAGTGTGGATCAGTACAGACATCCGCTCTCTGTCTGGGAGACTGATCTGTCAAATGTTATTTTATACAGGGCTCCAGTCCCATAGCCCTGCTCTGTTCCTACAGGGGTTGATCCTTCAGCTATTGAGGTCCAGATCCCCTTGGTGTGGTCTAAGCTTGGTTATTATAAGGACATAAGTCATTTTCACAAAAAAAGTTTGGGCATTTCTGTGAATCATAAATGTTAGGTTTAGGGTTAAGTTAGGGTTGGCATAATTTGCTTTATG
This sequence comes from Scomber colias, assembly GCA_021039105.1. Classification (NCBI taxonomy): domain Eukaryota; kingdom Metazoa; phylum Chordata; class Actinopteri; order Scombriformes; family Scombridae; genus Scomber; species Scomber colias. The sequence continues at coordinate 88,079 of JAJDFG010000688.1, forward strand.
TAATTTAGGGTTAGGTTTAGGGTTAAATTAGGGTTGGCATATTTAGCTTTATGTAATTTAGGGTTAGGTTTAGGGTTAAATTAGGGTTGGCATAATTAAGCTTTATGTAATTTAGGGTTAGGGTTAGGTTTAGGGTTAAGTTAGGTTTTTGGCAAAAAAAGGGGGGGGGTTTCTTTTTTGAAAGGATTTGTCTGTTGTATTTGGGGAAGAGTATTTTTTAAGATTTATTTGGGTGAATCTTGTGGAATTTTGGGTGTCCTTGTTCCTTGTGGTATCTTGATCTTGGTCCTGTTGGTTTCCTTTTGTTCAGTTCTTCGGATAAGGGTGTTCTGTTCACAAAACATCCTTAAGCTGTGTCCCCTGGCTTGCGGTTCTCTGAATGGAACAGAGGGGTACGGGCAGCCCGATCCCAAAGTGTGGGATTCTGGATGATTGGAATTTCTTTGTGTTAGATGTGTTTCTCCACTTGGGATCTGTTTTCTCATAGTATTTTCTTGCGGTATGAATCTATGGATTCTTTTGCATTCAGATGCGCACAGATTGTTGTTTCTTCTAGGGTTTGAGTGGGTTAAATTCCTGATGGTAGGTCCCCATTTCTTGCAACACATGCTGGGAGAGGGTCCGTGGGCTCTTTGGGATCATATTTTGTGTGTGTCAAGAGAACTGTATTCGAACGGAGATGTTCGAGTCTCAAAAGAACATCCTTAAGCTGTGTCCCCTGGCTTGCGGTTCTCTGAATAGAACAGAGGGGTACGGGCAGCTCGATCCCAAAGTGTGGGATTCTGGATGATTAATTTCTTTGTGTTAAGATGTGTTTCTCCACTTGGGATCTGTTTTCTCATAGTAATTTTCTTGCGGTATGAATCTTTGGATTCTTTTGCATTCAGATGCGCACAGATTGTTGTTTCTTCTAGGGTTTGAGTGGGTTAAATTCCTGATGGTAGGTCCCCATTTCTTGCAACACATGCTGGGAGAGGGTCCGTGGGCTCTTTGGGATCATATTTTGTGTGTGTCAAGAGAACTGTATTCGAACGGAGAAGTTCGAGTCTCTAAAGAACATCCTTAAGCTGTGTCCCCCCGCTTGCGGTTCTCTGAATGGAACAGAGGGGTACGGGCAGCTCGATCCCAAAGTGTGGGATTCTGGATGATTATAATATCTTTGTGTTCAAAGATGTGTTTCCCCACTTGGTATCTTGGTCCTGTTGGCTTCCTTTTGTTCAGTTCTTCGGGTAAGGGTGTTCAGCACCATGGCTATAGGTGTGGTACCTAATAAGGGTTCCAGAGTCTGGATCAGTACAGACATCCGCTCTCTGTCTGGGAGACTGATCTGTCAAATGTTATTTTATACAGGGCTCCAGTCCCATAGCCCTGCTCTGTTACCTACAGGGGTTGATCCTTCAGCTATTGAGGTCCAGATCCCCTTGGTGTGGTCTGAGCTTGGTTATTATATAAGTCATTTTCACAAAAAAAGTTTGGGCATTTCTGTGAGTCATAAATGTTAGGTTTAGGGTTAAGTTAGGGTTGGCATAATTTGCTTTATGTAATTTAGGGTTAGGTTTAGGGTTAAATTAGGGTTGGCATAATTTAGCTTTATGTAATTTAGGGTTAGGTTTAGGGTTAAATTAGGGTTGGCATAATTTAGCTTTATGTAATTTAGGGTTAGGTTTAGGGTTAAATTAGGGTTGGCATATTTAGCTTTAGTAATTTTAGGGTTAGGTTTAGGGTTAAGTTAGGGTTGGCATAATTTGCTTTATGTAATTTAGGGTTAGGTTTAGGGTTAAATTAGGGTTGGCATAATTTAGCTTTATGTAATTTAGGGTTAGGTTTAGGGTTAAATTAGGGTTGGCATAATTTAGCTTTATGTAATTTAGGGTTAGGTTTAGGGTTAAATTAGGGTTGGCAATTTAGGGTTAGGGTTAGGG
>JAJDFG010000689.1:0-93649 GCA_021039105.1 Scomber colias
TAACAATGATCATCAGATATAATTATATCCCGAAACCACTGAATGAATCAATATAAATATCATACAACTGTCAAAAGTCATATGGGTACTTTATGGGTATTGTGCAAGGTTATTTTGGGTGATGCTCTAAGAGGACAGGAAGCCGAGGCCTGTTCTTTTTTTCTGCGGCATGGGAAGTGATAGCAAAATGAGAAAATGTTGTGCAAAGTAAATAGTAATATGTCATAAAAACAGGAAACAGGCTTTTGAAATGTCTATAAACTAGGGCTGTCAGCGTTAACGCGTTAATCACGATTAGATTAATGCAATCCATAACGCGTTAATTTCTTTTAATCTCATTTTAATGTTGCAAGCCTTTTTGTCCCTTCTACTCCCCCGTAGACGGCTCCTCTAGCTGTAGCGCTATGCTTTTGAAGTGGCCTCCTGCAGTAAACCTACCGCGGCCCAGTTTCCTTCTTCCTCTTTTCCTTCCTTCTGTCTGTCCTTCCTACCTTTCTTTCTCCCTTCCTCCTTGTCTTCTTTTCCTTCCTTCCTTCCTTCCTCCCTTCCTCCCTTCCATTCTTCCTCCCTCCCTCCTTTCTTCTTCTTCTTCCCTTCCATTCTTCCTCCCACCCATTCTTCCTCCCTCCTTTCCTTCCTTCTTCCTCCCTTCCTTCCTTTCTTTCTTTCTTCCTTCCTTCCTCCCTTCCTTCTTTCCTTCCTCCTTTCCTTCCCTTCTTCCTCCCTTCCTTCCTTCCTTCCTTCCTTCCTTCCTTCCTTCCTTCCTTCCTTCCTTGACTCGAGGACAACAGGAGGGCTAAAAGTGGTAAAAACATTTCTATCTGTCAACCTTCTTCTCCTGTTCTGGTTCCTTCTAGAGGGAGAAAGATCACATCCGCCGTCCCATGAACGCTTTCATGATCTTCAGCAAACGCCACCGAGCCCTCGTGCACCAGCGACATCCCAACCAGGACAACCGGACAGTCAGCAAGATCCTCGGGGAGTGGTGGTACGCTCTGGGTCCCAACGAGAAGCAGCAGTACCACGATCTAGCCTTCCAGGTAGACACACTTTTCTCTCTTTTTTTTGATTTCTTTAATTGCTTATTTTCTTACATTTTCGTTTTGCATTATCAGGCTGAAATGGTGCACATCCTGCTAAACTAGAGAATAAATCCTTTTTATCTTATAAATAAATGTATAATTTACTACCTAAGCCAGAGGTGTCAAACTCATTTTCATTCAAGGGCCACATGCAGATCAATTTGATCTCGTGTGGGCCAGATCATTAAAAAAGATGGATGGAAAGAAGGAAGGAAGGAAGGGAGGAAACAAGGAAGGAAGGAAGGACAGCCAGACAAAAGGAAAGAGGGAAGAAAGGTAGGAAGGACAGACAGAAGGAAGGAAGGAAAGAAGGAAGGACAGATGGAGAAATGGGAGGAAGGAAAGGAAGGAAGAAAGGAAGGAACGAAGAAAGGACAGAAGGAAGAAAGGGAGGAAGGACAGATGGAAGGAAGAAAAGGAAGGAAGAAAGGAAGGAAGGAAAAGAACACAGAAAGGAAAGTGGGCCGGATTGCACCCCTTGGTGGGCCGGTTCTGGACCACGGGCCGCATGTTTGGCGCCCCTGACCTAAGCCTTTTGCAATATGTAAACTTTTAATTTCTGGACTCCCAGTGTTTTGCAGATGTGTTGTGAACAGGATGTGATGCATTTCACCGATTCTGCAACAGCAATTTGTCTGAGATTAGCAGTGAACGACACCTCCCTCTTTCCTCCCCTCCTCCTCCAGGTGAAGGAGGCCCACTTCAGAGCCCACCCTGATTGGAAATGGTGCAACAAGGACCGCAGGAAGTCACTGTCAGAGGGCCGTGGGACCCCAAAAGAGTCGCGGGAGAGGAGCATGTCCGAGAGTATAGGTGTGTGTGATGTAGAAATGAATGGTTTCAGTTCTTATACTTATGTGTTTTGAGATATTCTTGTTTGTCCAGGTGACATATTCGTATTAAACTGTGCAAGAAAATGTGCTCATGCTCCTAAATAGCACCAATAATAATCTCAAACTCCCATATTATCATCAAGGTGGAGAGGGTTTTATGTTTTATTGATCCATTTTCATGGTCCATTATATTATTTCATCTCAGCTCAGACTCCTTTCTCCTCTCCTTTCCTCCAGATCCTCACACAGAGTCCCAGGTGCTAGAGGGGAAGGTAGGGAGCTCAGGCTGGCCGATGGGATCGGAGCGTCGAGGGGGGCCGTTCGGCGGGCAGCACCCCTCGTCCCCGAGCCTTTTCCCAGAGCGCCGTGCACACCCTGGAGCAGAGGGAGAGAGAGAGAGACCTGGAGAAAGGTAGGAAGGTTGTTAATCTGTAGCTCAAAGGCAGCAAACATACTCAGAGGAGATTTAAGAATGTGAAAGCATACTGTTCCAGATCGCTAGCTTCCACAAACGACTTACTTAACGGTGTAATCTGTCAGAATAACATCCAGTTTCATTTTTTTTTTCTTTCCGTCCTTCTGTGCCTTTTTTTTTTTCCCGATCTCCTAACAGTCACGATGTTAGAAGAAAGTTAAGATCATGTGCTTTCAGCCGAGTCAAAGAGTAATTTTCCAAGGCTCTTAACAATATTGTTGCTGCAGTGTGCATCCAAGAGAAGAAAGAGCAAAGTTAAACAAACAGACACTAAAAGCAAGCGACTGAGAACTTCTAGCAGGCATACAAGTGTGTGTGTGTGTGTGTGTGTGTCTCTGTGTGTGTGTGTGTGTGTGTGTGAGCGCCTACGCAACCAAAAAAACAAACATATGTGTATTCACAGACAGCAGCTGGGTGTCCTTCACACTGCAGGGCATTTTGGTTGAACTCTACAACTTAAAGTACTAAATAATAAAAAAAAAAAAAACCCAGTTCAAATGGACTTGTTTGGTTCTTTGTGTGAGGGCTGGAGTTGTTGCTGCTGTTGAGAAAAAAAAAAAAAAACCCACCCGAAAAAGCTCAGGGGGGAGCTCAGCTTCTAACTTCAAAGGTTCCACTTTCTACTTTTTTAGTGCCTTTGAAGGTACGAGACGGTGGTGTTTGCCGCTTTAGCTCCTAATCACAGAGGAGTAGGTCTGCATGTGAGCTCTTTTTGTCTTGAAGGCATTTATCTAACGCTGGTGGCAAAGCTTGTATGTGTGTATGGACGCTTTGATAATAGCTGTATTACCTCAATGTGAAGTATTATTAAGGCTCGACATGCATGGGGTGGTGAGGGCCTCTTTCATCGCTGCTTGCGGCTTTAATTATTATTATTATTATAATAAAGTAGTAAAGGGCTTTTCTTTTCAGGTTTGAGTTTGTATTCAACATGATATGTCAAAAAACTGCTCAAATCATCATTTCATAATCAATTTCTTTTTTTTTTTCATTGTCACAGGAGGAAGGGGCGAGTTTGTTTCGTAACCGGCCGCCGCCCCAGATGTACCAGGGCGGCGCCAGCGAGGATGTGACCAGCGACGAAGAGCGCATGGTCATCTGTGAGGAAGAGGGAGACGATGATGTCATGGGTGAGTTGGATGATCAGCACAGTGGTTTTCGTGGTTAGAGAGATTGTTGCAAACTCACAGTTTCACTTCCCACAATGGTCAGTGTGTGTCTGAACAACAAAAAAACACACACAAGCTCACTTCAGCCTGTCACAATGTGTGTGTCAGCAGCAGCTTCTCGTAGGTGTTAGCTACTACGAGTCTATAAAAAGGTTTGATGAGACTAGCTCACACTCTCACGTCTATTGTAGGATGGTGATATTTAGTTTTAGGGCATCCTTTCCTAATTTTTGTCCAAGGAAAAAAAAAAATCTGCTTCACTTCTTTAGCTTTTATTACAAATGAATTCACTTCCTGTAAGTTATTAGAAGTATATTATATATTTAATGACCTTGTTAAAAATGTGAAAGTGCTTTATCACTATTTTTTATCATAATAATGAATTAAATGACTTTAAGTGTATAGAAAGCGGTTGCTTGCAGTGTCAAACTGCAGTGTCAAACCTGACTACTGTCTTTCGCCTTTTAGTTTCATTCACATCTCATTTCAACAGCAGCAAAAAAGCTCCGATGAACTGATTTTACCTCAACCTGCACAGCTCTAAAACAGACGGATAAGTTAGTGGAACATTACAGACTCCCTGTTAGGAGCATCAATGGTTAAAGTGGTTGTTCAATTGTGTATATGTGTCTTTTATATTTGGTAGATTTGAAGCTTGTGGAAGGTCTATACTTTTATAGAAATGATGAAACTCAGTTTAGAAACTAGTATATGTGATATTAATGACCAGAGAAAGTAAGATATAATGACTTCTCAGGAGATACAGTTCACATTTCCAAATATTTTAAAGATATATTTATGGAAATGTTTTACTTTGGTGCACATGAGATAACTAGGATTTTATTTTTCACATCTTATTTTCCACTCCTGCCTGTTTTTAAGGGTTAACAGCTAAAGAGACAGCTGTTACTCTCTAGTGTTGTCCTCGAGTCAAGGAAGGAAGGGAGGAAGAAGGAAGGAAAGGAGGGAGGAAGGGAGGAAGAAGGACGGATGGGAGGAAGGAAGGAAGGAAGGGAGGGGAAGAAGGAAGGAAGGGAGAAGGAAGGAAGGATGGAAGGGAGGGAAGAAGGAAGGAAAGAAGGGAGGAAGAAGGAAGGAAGGAAAGGAGGAAGGAAGGGAGGAGGGAGGAAGAAGGGAGGAAAGGAGTAAGGGCGGAAGAAGGAAGGAAAGGAGGGTGGAAGGAAGGAAAGAGGAAAGAAGGAAGGGAGGAAGGTAGGAGGTGGAAAGAAAGAGGAAGGGAAGAAGGAAGAAGGGAGGAAGGATGGAAGGGAGGAAAGAAGGAACAGTCAAACAAATGGGACCCGGGAGGACGACAGGAAGGTTGGGGGGGGGGGGGACTGAGCTAAAAAGAGAGTAAATATTTGACATACATTCATCAGGTGTCCAGTTTGAATATATGTATAAATAAGCATCTGTTTGTGAACTCTTTCATCTCATCAACTTAATGAATGAATAATGTATCGATGCAGTGTTGACCGCTCCTCACAACTGCTCTCACTGGCTTAAAATAACTATTAATACAGGTTACCATAGCAACTACAATAATTACCCATAATTGATTATTTGAAAGACAATACTAGCAGTTGCAGGTAATTTCCTCTTCTTCCTCTTGTATAGAAACCATCACTCAGCTCTGACCCGCTAATGACATCACCACCAGGAAGTAGTTAGACATGGCCTTAACCTTCATGTCGTCCTCCGCCCCGGGTCCAAATTGACCGCGTCTTCCTTCTCCCCCTCTTTCTTTTGCTCCCTCCTCCTTCCATCCTTCCTCCCTCGCTCCTTATTCCTTTCCTTCCTTCCTTCCTCCATCCCCCTTTCTTCCTTCCTTCTGTCCTTCCTTCCTCCCTCCCTCCTTCTTTCCTTCCCTCCTTTTTTCCTTCCTCCCTTTCTTCCTTCCTTCCTTCCTCCATTCCTCCCTTCCTTCTTTCCTCTGTCCTTCTTTCCTACCTTCCTTCTTTCCTCTGTCCATCTTTCCTTCCTTCCTCTTTTCCTTTCTCCCCTCCCTCCCTCCTTCTTTCTTTCCTCTTACCTTCCTTCCTTCCTTCCATCCTTCCCTCCTCCCTCCTTCTTTCTTTCCTACTTCCCTCCTACCTTCCATCCTTCCTTCCTCCCTCCCTTCCTTCCTTTCCTCAAGGACAACAGGAGAGTTAAATGAGAAAGCGTGCCCCTAACTTTTATCTGTATATTTGTATTTATTTAGTTATTCACATTCCAGAAGATACATTTACTAAAATACATAATAATATAGTATTGACTCAAATATTTGCGTTAAGCCTTTGTCTAAATAAGTAACTGAACATCTGAACAAACAATGTTACACAAACTCATTAGTCCTGGGGAAACATGCTTCTTCTTATATATCACAGTGTTTAGTGGAGGTATTTCAAACAATAACATGATATGATATTTTTATGTCCAATCTTCAGAGGATTCATGTCCCGAGGGCTCCATCGACCTCAAGTGTAAAGAGCGAGTGACGGACAGTGATGAAGATGAGCCAGATGGACAGGTAGGTTCAATGATAATCAGATAACTTGAATTTGTATCCATAGAGAATACAATGTACTAAATATATAGAGAGAGGAAATGTGAAATTTGTCATTTCCCTGACATATGACTTTGAAAATGTGATTTAAATGAATAAGTAAATAAATTATAAAATGAATAGATAAGTTAAACGGGGAGAGAAGGAGGGGGGAATTAAAATAAGAATAAATAATAAGAGTAGAAATGAATAAAATTAATTAATTAATAAAATGATTAACTAGATAAATAAAAATAAAAGGAAATGTTGATTTTTAAAAGAAGTAGAAGAGCTATACAGTCCAATATACTTGGACTAATAAAATAAAAACTAATAATTTATAGCTCTATTAGCTAGATTATATACGTCGTAGAGCCTTCAAGGGTTGCTTTTTAAATATTTTTTTAATCTATTATGGGTTATCAATTCACTCAAAAAATACACAGAGAATACAATGTACTAAATATATAGAGGGGAAATGTTGATTTTAAAAAGGTGGACCATTTAGCAGAAGAGCTATACAGTCCAATATACTTAAATGTGTAGCCCTATTAGGTCAGATTATATAAGTAGAGCCTTCAAGAGTTGCTTTTTAAATATTTTTTTAATCTATTATGGGTTATCAATTCATTCACAAATACACAGATACAGTTCATCACATGTACTCAGGTGTGGTTGTCTCATAGTTTTGAAGGCCAAAAGAAGAAATGAGCACGAATGGTAAAAAAAAAAATAAAAATTAAAGACAAACAAACAAGAAAATATTAAGTGTCCATTTCCTTGGAGAAACAATCCAATTTCATCCAAGTATCATTTGGGGGTTTCTCTGAAGCCAGCATTTAGTGTTGGTCTTTTTTTACTTATTACACCCATGAGGAGGTAGATATCACTTATACAGAAAATCTTTAGGCACATCTCCAAAATACAGAGAGAAAAAAAAAAGAAACATTAATACATAAAAGCCCAGTATCCTTCATATAAAGCAGCCCACTCCCTCCCTAAAAAGGCTAATTTATAGACAGAATCAAAATATGTGGGCGTGGTCCGCCAGTGGAGATCAACACTTCCCTCCAGCAAATGTACTAGGAACCCAGTTAATGTGGATTTCTGCGTAGGAGTTAAGAATCTAAAATCTCTCCCAAGTAAGTCGATGAATTGATAGAAATATTCTGAGTTTCCTCGGGTTTATATTCACACCTCCTCAGGTATTTTTATTTCTAATTTGTTGTAAATGGGGAATTCAGCATGTAAGTCACCATCTTGTTGCTTAGATGAATTAAAGCTTTGTAGTTCTTGAATCCCTCTATCTTATCATAAAAAAAGCTACAGACTTTTCAGAGTTACTGTAAGTTGAGAAAGAAAGAAGAGAAGAACTTTACATAGTAACTTTCCTGCTTTGATCTCTCTCTCTCTCTCTCTTTCTCTCTGTCTCTCCTTCTCTCCATCTCTCCCTTCCCTCCAGCATGGCTTCCAGCCAGTGGCATCGCTCCTCTCTCCCCTCCTCCTCTCCCTCCATCCCACACTCCCGACTCACCTCAGCTAAAGGGAACTCAGGAGGAAGTGGTGGTGGAGGAGGAGGAGGAGGAGGTGCTGAGGATGGGTCTGAGAAGAAGAGAAAGAGAGGCGCGGACGCAGGAGAGGAAGGGAACGAGGGAGGATCCATCAGAGAAGAAGCAGCAGCGACTGGAGGAGAAGCAGGGAGTGGAGGTGGGCAGGGTTTCTCCTCTCTATCCATCGCAGGCTCAGCGTCCAGCACCCAGGCTCCGCTCGCTTATACCCCAGCAGGGTGGCACCCAGCTCCTCGGCGCCGTCCGCATGGCTCCCACTATGGTGACCAACGCGGTACGACCCAATCGCCAGCACACCCCATCCCGATCGCCAGCAAACCCGCAGAAGGCGCCGTCACCCTCAGCTCCCTGCCCTCAGGACAAGAAAGCCGCTCTCCTGATTGGAGGCAGCGGACCTCAGCAGCTGCCAATCAACGCAGGGGGTGGGGTACCCGTCCTCTTCATCATCATCCTCCTCCTCCTCCTCCCCTGGTCCAGTCAGTGTAACCCCTATAGGGAGCAGCGGCCTCGTCACTAGCCTAGTTTTGGGCGGGGGGTCCTCCTTCCCAGCCGCCCAACCAGTGCAGCTTCTCACTACGCAGCCCCTGCCGCAGCACGCACAAACCCCCCTTCCTGTAATCCAACCTCAGCTCCGCCCCGCCGCCACCTCTTTCTCTCACACCTCCCAAGCCGCTAGCGCAGGTCCAGTACATCCTGCCCACCGACAGCCCCCTCATCCCCTCTGCTCACCCAGCAGCAAATCCTCTCCCTGCCCACCAATGCTGCCCTGGCCAATGGCGTGCACTCAGGGGCGGGACTCAGAGTTGCATCAGTCAGCCCCGGGACTAGAGGTGAGACAGAGATCAAGGAGTGGCGGAGAGAAAAGAACAAAACAAGTTTCTTTTCTGTGTTTTCACTGGACGACTGAAAACTGGAGAAAAATGTCTGTTTTAGATTTTTCCTTTTTTTTGCTGTAGTCCCCCCCCCTCCTTTTTTCTTGTTAAACATCTCCACGGTAGGAACACTGAAAATAGATTTGATTGGCTTACGTAAAGGGAGATAAATGATTGACAGGAGTGACACTGTTGACATTAGTATATAGGAGCCCGTCGCCCGTCAGTGTCTCAGTCACTCCATTCATAAGAGTGAGCAGCAAACATCGCTCCACCTTGTTATCAGCCATGAATTTCTAATATATGACGAGCAGAAATGTCCTCGCCTGTCTCAGTGTCTCCACCCAACCGCCGCTCCTGTGCCGTCTTCACCTCCCCTCTTTTGACTCGATTCATCTGTTCCTCACGCTGAGTGATTTAATTCTCTCTCTCTCTCTCTCTCTCTCTCTCTCTCTCTCCCTCCCCCTCTCTCTCTGTCTCTCTCTCTGTCTCTCTCTCTCTCTCTCTCTCTCCTCTCTCTCTCTCTCTCTCTCCTATCCTTCGCTCTCATTAGTCCAAACCCAGTCCGCCGGTCTTGCAGAGCAAGATGTTGGTTCCCATGGCAACAGTGAGAACAGGGTCTACTCCTCCTCATCCTTCCATTTCCCTGGTGGGCTCCGCCTCTTCCTGTGCAGAACGGCCCCGCGACAGGAAACAAGGTAAGAGACGTCAACATGGGAACTAAAACAAGTGTCAGAAGCGTCAAAGAGAAATAGACGACAGTGTGTTTGCTGACAGGTGACAAAGCAGTTACATCCGCTACAGCATCAGCAGCATTGAAACTAGATGTTCCTCAGAGGGAACGAAGCAGATGGCTTTATAAGGTCTGATTAACACACAGAGGAAGTCTGCTTTAGATTTTACTGCTTTGTTCCTTTTTTCAATGATCTGATTTGGATCTTTTTACTGACTGCGTTCAGAAAAGCCTTCAAACTGCTCTTCTGCATTTTATTCTACAGGTAACAGGGCTGGGGTTGCACCTATCATTAACTAAAATACTAGTTACTGAATTGGGTTGCACTGTTACAAGTTTAAATGGCTCGAAAAGGTTTTAATAATGTTAGGAAGCATCTGTTGTGTCTTCCAATCAAAACTACTATTTAGAGAGAGATTAATAATAATTTGAGGTATAGTGTTTTATCATAAAATGTATCATCTTCTCTTTCGAGTTTGTACTATTATTAAAACAGCATCAACTGTTGGGTCAGCTACTGTATGTCAAACCATATTAAACTACTTCTTTACTCTTCAATATGAGCAAATCACGCTATATTAGTAAGCTTACATTATCAGTCGGCTATTTTTGGTTGTGCACCTCATTTTAATTTGGTGATGCTTATATGTCCTCATAGCAACCACTAAGTTTAAACTCCAGTTGCTTTAACAAGAAACTGTTCTTCTATCTGGATACATGAGAAATAAACAACTAAATATAATTTTGTATTGTTTGAAATTCTTTAATAGTTGTCGGTTGTGAGTAAATCCTTTTTATTTATATCTTTTTGTGTCCTCCACAGATCATCCAGATCGCTCCCATGCCTGTGGTCCAGACCAACGTTCACCCTGGCAGCGCCGCAGCATTGCAACCCTGGGAGCCCCTTTCCTGTTTCCATGGCAACCGTGATGGCTCCCGGTGCTGCGCCCCCACAGACCGTTCTTCTGACCTCTCCACCCACCAGGTCACTAACACACATGCGTAACACCTGAAACGCTGTAACATTGCCCCGCTTTTTCACACTGACTCAGCTGGTCAGAGACGCTGAAGTTCAACAAAAATCACAAGATGATGTCAGATTTTGATTTTAGCGAGGTCGTGACGCCAATTACACCCACTACGCTGTAAATCTGTGTTATTTAGCTCTATTTATTCAGCTTTGACACTCATCATCCATCCTCTCTCCTTCAGGATCACCTATGTCCAATCCAGTCCAGGTGTTACCACGGCAATGCCCCAACAAGCCCCGCCCCCTTCAGGTCCCGCGTATCTCCCATCATCGCTGGCGACCCTGGGCTTCACCGCCATCGCCCCGGCCGGACAAACCCTGGTTCAGCCCATCGTTGGACAACCTCCACTGCTAGCTCCAGCCCCGCCCCTGAGCTGTCAATCTCAGACCCCTACAGGCCAGGCCTCGGCAACCGCTGGTCGTCAGGTAAAGAGGAACAAAGTACTATGAAGTGTAGCCAGCAGAATTTAATTTTTTTTTGGCATTGGTCGACTTTGTAGAGATATGATGGTTGATATGCAACACAAGCACCCTGAATTGAGGACGTTATACATTTTTCTGTCAACAAATATACGTAATGGCATTTATTGATTTGATTTTCGGCACTTTCTGACATATGCAGATGTTTCTCTGCCAGTCACCTTCATCCCATCACATCTTCCTCCCCCTCTGTTAACAAGCTTCACACAAAGTTACCCAAAAATGATATAAATATCAGCAATAATGAAATAACATGGACATTATTTAGGAAACCTAATGCATAAATAACCATTAATTATGATAAGTGGAATATAATGAAAAGACAGACAAAAGGAAAGAGGGAAGAAAGGTAGGCAGGACAGACAGAAGGAAGGAAAGAAGGAAGGACAGGTGGGAGAAATGGAGGAAGGAAGGAAGGAAGCAAAGAAGGAAGGAAAAAAGGGAGGAAGGACAGAAGGAAGAAAAGGAGGAAGGACAGATGGAAGGAAGGACAGAAGGAAGAAAAGGGGGAAGGACAGATGGAAGGAAGGACAGAAGGAAGGAAGGAAAAGAACACAGGAAGGAAAGTGGTCCGGATTGCACCCCTTGGCGGGCCGGTTCTTGTCCACGGGCCGCATGTTTGACAACCCTGCTCTAAGGCAAAGACATTGAGAGAAGGTTTTTAAGCCACTGACTGTTAGACGGTCATTCTGAGATATTATGTGTTAAGCTTTAAAGAAAGAAAGAGAGAAATCAATATTTTCCTTTCTTGGTGCTATTTAAGCCTTTTAGAGTCTCAGGGAATAGACCAAGAATACAGTTTTAGACACTCGGGTAATTTGGCTGAAATTATTCGTGGTAATTTGTCAAGTACATCTCTCCAAAAAGTTCTTTGATCCTTGGACGAACCCTTTAATCAGTGAAACAGTTTGCCTTTTTTTTTTTTTTCTCCATCCCATCTCCACGCAAAGTTAGCATCAGTTATATTAACCTTTGTGTCGTCCTCCCGGGTCAAATTGACCCCGTCTGTTTTGACTGTTCCTTCTTTCCTCCTTTCCTTCCTTCCTTATGTCCTTCTTTCCTTCTCTCTTTCCTTCCTTCCTTCCTTTCTTTTCTCCCTTCCTTCTGTCCTTCATTCCTTCCTCCTTCCTTCCTCCCTCCCTCCTTCCTTCCATCCTCCTTTCTTTCCTTCCTTCCTTCCTTTCTTCCTCTCTCCCTCCCTCCCTCCCTCCCTTTCTCCTTCCTTTCCCTTCCTTTCCCTTCCTTCCTTCCTCCCTTCCTTCTGTCCTTCCTTCCATCCTCCTTTCCTTCCTTCCATCCTTCCTTCCTTCCTTCCTTTCTCGTGGTAATGTGTCAAGTACATCTCTCCAAAAAATTCTTTGATCCTTGGACGAACCTTTTAATCAGTGAAACAGTTTGCCTTTTTTTTTTCATCGGTCTGGATTATTGGCGTCTACTGTAAATCATGGAGTAAGGGGGACGGGAGTTACATAAGTACACATGATCCATTTCCTACTACAGGAGTCTAAATCTGGCTTTAATAGTTTGAACCTGGGTTTTATAGCATAATCAATAATTATTATGAGTGGAATATAATGAAATGAAAAAAGTAATAAGCGTAAATCATAGTTAGCTGGATAAGAAGCATCTTTTTTGCCTTTTTTGATAGTAAACTTTATAACTTTATAGAGAAATGTGGGGAGAAAGGAGCGTATGATATTAAACAAAATATATCCTGAATTAAGGAGATTATGTTTTTTTTCTTTTTTGACAAATATATTTATTAGTATTTTTGATTTTTAGCACTGATGTCCTTCCTTCCTTCCTTCCTTCCTTCCTTCCTTCCTTCCTTCCTTCCTTCCTTCCTTTCTTCCTTCCTTCCTTTCTTTCCTTTCTCCCTTCCTTCTGTCCTTCATTCCTTCCTCCTTCCTTCCTCCCTCCCTCCTTCCTTCCATCCTCCTTTCCTTTCTTCCTTTCTTTCTTCCTCTCTCCCTCCCTCCCTCCTTCCTTCCGTCCTTCCTTCCTTCCTCCAAAAAATTCTTTGGTCCTTGGACGAACCCTTTAATCAGTGAAACAGTTTGCCTTTTTTTTTTTTTTTTTCTCAGCGTCGCATTATTTCACACATCGGTCTGGATTATTTGGCGTCTACTGTAAATCATGCAGCAAGGGGACGGGAGTTACATAAGTACACATGATCCATTTCCTACTACAGGAGTCTAAATCTGGCGTTAATAGTTTGAACCTGGGTTTTATAGCATCTCTGCATTCAAGTCATTACACCAAGCAAGACTCACGCTCTCTGAGGACTCCTCTGATTTAGTTTTAAGTAGGTTACAGATTAATAACACTTGACCATGACTGCTGCTGGAATAATACACTATCATTTCTTCCAACATGGACATAGAAGTGAGTGATTTTTGTGTCCTTTGTTATATAACTCCTGAGCTGCAGACACTTGAAGAAGAAAATGTGTCAAAGGGAGATTGTGTTTATTCTTTAGAGTCTCAAAGGTCAGAAGAAATGTGTCATTATAATATCTGATCTTGTTATCAGCTCATGATTTGAAGAAAGGATCATGTGTTCCTGGTTTAAATCTCTTGTAACCCCATATAGGAATAAAAGAGGATATCTGTATAAATGACTTTGTACTTTTAACCAGACGTCAACTGTGTTTCTCTCTCAAAATAGGCAAGGCAGTTTTATTTATATAGCGCATTTTATACACAATGGCAACTCAATGTGCTTTACATAAAACAGAAAAACATGTAATTTGAGAGACATTAAAACATACAATTAACCCCCCTCCCCCCCCCCCACACACACACACACTAATAATAAACAGAAAAATAGAAAGAGAGAAATAAAATGCTAGAATAGAGCATTAAATATAAGATTGCAGCATAAAATAATGATTTGCTTTAACCCTCCTGTTATCCTCGAGTCAAGGAAGGATGGGAGGAAGGAAGGAAGGAAGGAGGGAGGGAGGGCGGAAAGGAAGGAAAGGAAGAGGGGAGGGAGTGAGGGAGGAAGGGAGAGAGGTAGTAAGAAGGAAGGGAGGGAGGAAGGAAGGAAAGGAGGGAGGGAGGAAGTAAGAAGGAAGGGAGGGAGGGAGGAAGGAAAGGAGGGAGGGAGGAAGTAAGAAGGAAGGGAGGGAGGGAGGAAGGAAGGAAAGGAGGGAGGAAGGAAGGAAGGAAGGGAGGAAGGGAGGAAGGAAGGAAAGGAGGGAGGGAGGAAGGAAGAAGGAAGGAAAGGAAAGGAGGGAGGGAGGAAGGAAGAAGGAAGGAAAGGAGAGAGGGAGGGAGGAAGGAAGGAGGAAGGGAGGGAGGAAGGAAGGAGGTGTAGAAGCTCCCTCTAAAAACCAACACATTGCTGCTCTTTAATGGTAGAGATTGAAACATGTACAGATATCTAGACAGGATATTCATCTTGGTAATATTAATGCATCCAATAAGAGATGAAGGGAGTAGCGTTCGTCTACTGAAAGAATCTGATTGAGTTGTAGTTCGTTAAAACTAAATCTTCTGTTTTCAGGCGTAATCTTTATTCCTAAGTATTTTTATTCATATTAAAAATTCAGCTACTGGGGCACCCTGGCAGCAGAAAATAAAAACCTTCAGTGCCTGTGGTTATGGAGGAAACGTGAAAATTGAAACATCAAAAAAAGTGTTTAAAACATAAAACGTATATTAAAAAGTGGTCTATGTTTTTTTTTTATCTTCCCATTTTTCTTCAAAAGACTTCTGCTGCTGAGCTTTAACAGATAATGACTGTATGAGACTTTTCTTTTCAATAAAAAACACTGCAGATTTAACCCTCCTGTCGTCCTCCCGGGTCAAATTGACCCCGTCTCTTTTGACTGTTCCTTCTTTCCTTCCTTCTTCCCTCTTTCTTTGCTCCCTCCTCCTTCCATCTTTCCTCCCTCTCTCCTTATTCCTTTCCTTCCTTCCTTCTTTCCTTCCTTCCTCCTTTCCTCCCTCCCTCCCTCCTTACTCCTTTCCTTCCTTCCTTCCTTCCTTCCTTCCTTCCTTCCTTCCTTCCTTCCTTCCTTCCTTCCTCCTTTCCTCCCTCCCTCCCTCCTTACCCCCTTCTTTCCTTCCTTCCTTCCTTCCTTTCTTTCTTTCTTTCCTTCCTTCCTCTTTTCCTCCTTCCTCCTTTCCTTCCTTCCTCCTTTCCTCCCTCCCTCCCCCCTTACTCCTTTTCCTTCCTTCCTTCCTTCCTTCCTTCCTTCCTTCCTTCTCTCCTTACTTCCTTCCTCTTTTCCTCCTTACTCCTTTCCTTCCTTCCTCCTGTCCTTCCTTCTGTCCGTCCTTGACCTGAGGACAACAGCAGGGTTAATTAGACTTCATCACATCAATATTTGTTTTTTTGTTGTTTTTCTTTTTGTCTTTTAAAGTGATTTGTTCAGATAGTTTCTCAGAGGTGGAGAAACAGGAGGAGCAGCTCCAGAGGCAGCGGCATCCAAGGTGCTAGATGGTGCAGAGTCTGATAGAGATCATTATCACTACATCAGTGCAGGGACATTAGTGAAATTACTGTACACAAACAAAGGGGAATTATTGGCAGTCTTTTGGCCGCTACACTGCTCCTATAACACCCCACACACACACACACACACACACACACACACACACACACACCACATTTTATACTGTGTGGATAAACTGCTGGGTTGATTTACAGCTTTGTAAAAATATCGATTTTATACTTTGGGAGTAAGAAACAATTTAATTCCATGTCAACTTTTCTCACTTTTTTCACACAGGCTGCTTTCACCTCACCTTCACAGCACATGTTCACTGCTGGCAAAGGCTGTCATCACCTCTTATCTTTCTTGCTCTTCACCAAAAAAAAAAAAATACAACACTAGGTGGAGGTGGGAAAAGAAACATCCACTTTTGAAAGAAGAAATAAAACTCCTAGACACCGAGGTGTATTTTCCCCGTCTTAAATCTGTGTACTGACATGCTGTCTTTGCTGTCTTCTTCATCAGGTACTTACTGCCATTTATCCTGCACCAACCGTTCCACTGGCGACAGGCGTGGTCTCCATGACAACAGTACCGCCCTCTGTGGCGGCTCCAGCCCAGGATGTGTTAAACCCTTCGTCTCCGTTGGCGACGGGGGCGCAGGGCTCAGCAGCAGCGACCCCTCAGCCCAGTGCGGCAGCGGCGGTGTTAGAGCCGAAGTTAGAGGTGAAGATCGAGCGTGATCTGGACGCTCTGACCGAGGAGGAAGGGATGTCCAGCTGTGCTCTTAACTCATCCAGCTGCATGAGTAACGCAACAGCAGGTAACGCTCATGTTTGGTTCAAATTGGTTTGGTTTGAAGTTTTGGTTTAGTTTTTTACTCCCTTTTAGTAACAGATAAGATTGGGTGCAATGAAGGCTTCTTTTTGCTCTGAAATCCGAATAAAAGTCTTCTTCTTCACTGACATCAACATGAACCCGTCCAATATCTGATTCTTGGCTCCAATGTTCAAGCTTGGCTGCAGAAACAACAGATATTTTTCTAAATTGTCCACTGGAATCAGTTTGTCTATAAATCTGAGTAAAGAAAATGAACATACTGTGGTTTCATGATGAGGTCTGTTTCCAGTGAATGAGCCCCCTGATTAAAATCTTGAAATGAAACTAAATTCGCTGGATTAACGCTGATGCCGAAGAAACTAGTGGGAAGTTGTAGTTTACAACCTTTTAAACAAGACTGAGCACTTCTTGTTGCTCTACAAATGTAAACACAAGTTTGGTTATGTACACGAAACCTTCTTCGCTGACATCAACATGAGCCCGTTTTATATCTGACTCATGGCTTTCATTAGTGCTTGCTTCCAGTTTTCATGCTTGGATACAGAAACAACAGATATCTTTCTAAATTGTCTATAAATCTGAGTCAAGAAAATGTTCATACTGTGGTTTCATGATCAGTCAACTAGTGGGAATTTGCAATTTATAACCTGTAACACTCCTGTTGTCCTCGAGTCAAGGAAGGAAGGAAGGAAGGAAGGAAGGATGGAAAGGAAGGGAGGAAGGAAGGAAGAATGAAGGAAAGGATGAAGGGAGGAAGGAAGGAAGGAAGAAAAGAGAGGAAGAAGGAAGGAAGGGTCGAAAGGAAAGAAGGAAGGGAGGAAGGAAGGACAGAGGAAGGAAGGAAGGAAGGAAGAATGAAGGAAATGATAATGGGAGGAAGAAAGAAGGAAAGGAAGGAAGGAAAGGAGGGAGGAAGGAAGGAAGAAAAGGGAGGAAGGGGGAAGTAAGGGAAGGAAGGAAGGAAGAAAAGGGAGGAAGAAGGAAGGGAGGAAGGAAGGAAGGAAGGAAGGAAGGAAGGAAGAGTCAAAACAGACGGGGTCAATTTGACTCAGGAGGACGACACAAAGGTTAAACGACTGAGATGAGCACAGTTAAATAAAGCAGTTTTATATCAACGTCTGAAATGATCTGTATCTGTTCCAGCGAAAATAGAAGAGGACATCGTTCATCACATCAAGGAGGAAAATATGAGAGACGGATACTGCAGAGAGAGACGAAGCGACATGGACGGAGAGCGCGAGAGAGCGATGAAGGAGAACAGCGACAAGAAGAGCGGCAGAGAGATGGACAGAGAGGACCACAGCATGGGCGACAGCAGCAAAGAGGTGATTCATCAACTGTTAAACTGTTACTTTAACAGTTCACATGTGTCTACACTCATTTATCCACATGTTGGTTTAGGATGTTTAGACGCCTCTTCTAAAAGGTTCATGTCACACTAAAATGGGTTTACTGCAGCGTTGTGCACCGTGAAAAGTGGGGAAGGAAGGAAAGAAGGAAGGAAAGGTGGGAGGGAGGGAGGAAGGATGGAAAGGAGGAAGGAAGGGAGGGAAGGAAGGAAAGGAGGGAGGAAGGAAGGAACAAGGAAGGAAAGAAAGAAGGAAGGGAGGGGGGAAAGGAGGGAATAAGGAAGGAGGGAAAGGAGGGAGGAAGGAAGGGAGGGAGGGAAGAAGGAAGGAGGGAAAGGAGGGAGGAAGGGAAGGAGGGAAAGGAGGGAGGAAGGAAGGAAGGAAGGAAGGAAGGAAAGGAGGGAATAAGGAAGGAGGGAAGGAAAGGAGGAAGGAAGGGAGGAAAGGAAAGGAAATGAAAGAAAGAAGGAAGGAAAGGAGGGAGGGAGGAAGGAAATTAGGAAGGAAAGGAGGGAAGGAGGAATTTATATACCCATACTAAAATGGGTTTTCTGCAGCATTGAGCAGAGTGAAAAGTTTGGGGGATTTTTTGAGGAAGTTAAGAAAATATTTGTGAATTTTGCAAATTAGTAATATAACAGGATTAGATCACGACCATAGACCATTAGACCCCCCCCCCCCCCACACACACAGAGAAAACTGTTCCCTCTATCAGAACTTCACTGAAATGAAAACATATAAATTATAAGACATGAGAATCGGCCAATGTGAACAACACAGAAGTGCCAAAAAATAGCTGCCACTGCCAGGAGATAACAACCCACCCCCTCACCCCCACCCCCGCCCCCCACCTTATCCTCATAAACAAACATGTGGTGCCTCTCAGTCTAATTTAACACGTCATTTGGCTGATTTTGACCCTCACTTGACAAATTGTAAGCCAGAGCTACCCTAGCCCTTCTTACATCAATCTTTCTCTCAACCCTCAACCACTCTCTTCCCCAGGCTGGACCTCGTTCCCCTCCTCCTCCACCACCCTCAGGTTTGGACCCCCCTCCCCCTCCTCCTGCAGAAAGAGAGCCCGCCTCCTCCTCCTCAAAGAAGATCAAGTTCCGACCCCCGCCGCTCAAAAAGACACCTGACTCGTAAGTGGGACAATATATATCTCAATTGGAAGCTCACCTAAGACTATCATTAGCTTTGGGAACTTTGCATTAAACAGATAATTCGGTGTTTATTTGTAATATACTCTTCACTCTTCTTCATCTTCAGCTTTTATAAACATCCAAAAGCCACAGACTTAAGTTATGACTCCCATAGAATCGGTGCCAAAGCAAAATAAAACAAGTCTGTCTTATCCGTCTGGCTTGCTGGTGCTTGTTAGACAATGTTCTGTCTATTTTAACAGTTTACATTTCTCCCAAGCTGAGAGAGCTCAGACAAACAGTAGCTTATCTTCTGTAATTATGGTGTAAAAGCAGCTTGGAGAAGAGCTACAAGCAGCTTGGATAGGACTCCCGTTTGTTGAATTTATTTAACGCTAATTTTGGAGCTCCATTTGTTTTTTTTTTTAATTCTGTGACCGAAACTCCAAATAAAAGTCACGGTGGGAATTCTTTGTTTACCAAATGTGATGTGAGTGAGTGGGCAGAGTGCTCACCGCTTTTATTCTTTATATGAACAGTGGGAAAGAGAGAGAGGGAGAGAGAGAGAGAGAGAAAGCCCTGGCAGAATTCACTCCTAAGGCATGAGAAATGGGCATGCACTGATTTTTATTTATTTGTTATGTCTCAACTCATCCAAGTAGAGGATCACTGGGCCAGCAGGGACTGATGTGGAGGCTGTGTGTGTGTGTGTGTGTTTGTGTGTGTGTGTGTGTGTGTGTGTGTGTGTGTGTGTGTGTGTGTGTGTGTGTGTGTGTGTGTGTATTGCAGGGTTTTGTCTGAGATGTACTTCGAAGAGCGTTTTGCTGAGCTTCCAGAGTTTAACCCAGAGGAGGTCCTGCCCTCGCCCACTCTGCAGAGTCTGGCCACATCACCCAGAGCCATCCTGGGAAGCTACCGCAAGAAGAGGCGCAACTCCACCGGTGAGACAGAGAGACACAGACACACAGGAACGATGATATATATGCTCCAAAGAAAGATTTAACCCTCCTGTTGTCCTAGAGTCAAGGAAGGAAAGGAGGGAGAAGGAAGGAAAGGAGGGAGGGAGGAAGGAAGGAAAGGAGGGAGGATCAAAGGAAAAAGGAGGGAGGGAGGGAGGGAGGAAGGAATGGAGGAAGAAGGAAGGAAGGAAAGAAGGGAGGGAGGAAGAAGGGAGGGAGGAAGGAATGGAGGAAGAAGGAAGGAAGGAAAGAAGGGAGGGAGGAAGGAATGGAGGAAGAAGGAAGGAAAGGAGGGAAGAAGGAAGGAGGAAGGAAGGTAGGGAGGAAAGGAAAGGAAAAAAGGAAGGAAGGGAGGAAGGAAGGAAGGCAGGAAGGAAGGAAGGAAGGAAGGGAAGACAGAAGGAACAGTCAAAACAGTCCGGTAGGGGGCAGGAAAAGACAGAA
Source organism: Scomber colias (assembly GCA_021039105.1). NCBI lineage: Eukaryota > Metazoa > Chordata > Actinopteri > Scombriformes > Scombridae > Scomber > Scomber colias. The sequence continues at coordinate 19,951 of JAJDFG010000689.1, forward strand.
GGGATGAAGGAAAGGAAGAAGGAAGGAAAGGAGGGAAGAAGGAAGGAAAAGAGGGAAGGAGGAAGGAAGGAAGGAAGGAAAGGAGGGAGGGAGGAAAGAAGGAATGGAGGAAGAAGGGAAGAAGGAAGGAGGGAAAGAAGGGAGAAAGGAAGAAGGAAGGAAAGGAGGGGAGAAGGAAGAAGGGAGGGAGGAAAGGAGGAAGGAAGGAAGGAAAGGAGGAAGGAAGGGAGGAAGGAAACTTTTTCAACCTCAGTTTTTCTCTATATCATCTTTCTTCACCTGTCATGCCTCTTGTCTTCTCCACCACCAAAAAGAGCTGGAACTGACAGCGGAAGACCCCAGCTCACCGAGGAGGAAGACCCGCCGCCTCTCCAGCTGCAGCTCGGAGCCCAACACCCCGAAGAGCGCCGCCAAGTGCGAGGGAGAAATCTTCACCTTTGACAGACCAGGTAGGACGGTTACAGCAGGTACAGATACAGATGCTGAACTCTGCTCGACAAGGTGAGCTGACAAGTGTCCTGATGCCCCTCCCCCAGGCACAGAGGGAGAGGATCTTCTCGGAGACTTGGACCGGGTCCCGTACTCGTCTCTGCGGAGAACTCTGGATCAGCGGCGGGCCTTGGTTATGCAGCTGTTTCAGGAACATGGCTTCTTCCCCTCAGGTAAAACCAAGATGACACAGTAAGAACGAGAAATGGAGATTTAACCTTTGATGGTAATTAAACTGTACCGGCTTCATAAAAAAAGTCATGCTCACATAATAAAAAAAATATACCAACCATTAAAAACAGCTTAATTAAAGATTTCCTAAACTTTAAAAAATCAACCCTCTCAATTTGATATTTAGAGGCTCTTAATTATTTGGAGGGTTTTTTTCTCTCTCTTCTCGGTAATTATTTCAATAGATATTTCTGTTCCTTTTTATTTAGTCACTGATTAAATGTCAAGTGGATTTTATTAAAATTGTTAAACTGAGCAAGTGAATCATTGGTGGCTGTGTGTGGTGGAAACTGCTAAAACAAAAATAGGTAAAAGGCTAAAAATAAGGAAAAAAACTGCAACAATCTGCTGAAAGTGCACCATATTAAAGAATAGCATACAGGGTATATAAAAATAATTAATATCATACAGTGTTTTATACTTCCTCCTCTTTCTCCTGGCTCCCTATATTCACTCACTTCTCCTCTTTTCCATCCGTTCTCCAGCTCAGGCCACCGCCGCCTTCCAGGCTCGTTACTCGGACACCTTCCCCACCAAGGTGTGTCTGCAGCTGAAGATCCGTGAAGTCCGTCAGAAGATCATGCAGACAGCCACGCCCGGAGCCCCCGAGCCCGGAGGGTCGATCGAGGCCAACCCCGCCCCGTCCCACAGCTCCTCTTTCAATCAATCAGCCCGGGAGGACGGAGGGGCGGAGCAGCAGCAGCAGCAGCAGCAGGGAGACAGAGGCCGGAGCCCCGAGGAGCCGAACAGCGAAGGCTCATAGGCTGAAGAGGATGACAAAGCGGAAAAAATTGAGGAGAAGAAGAAGACAAGAGAGCGGAGTGTGTCATCCCCACAGAATATTCTTGTATGTGTTGAACCAGTACTTTGTGGGGTCCGTTCTACTGGCACTAATCTCCACCCAGACCTGGGCAGAAATACATTTAAATATGGTCACAAACATTCAAACTACTCAAGGTGCGCTTGATTTGTCTAATCAGACATTTTTAAAAAAGCCTCAAAAGTGGACAAATCACATGCAAGACATGATGAGTCAAGTGCTTCTTGTAGTATTGTTTCCCTTTTTTCCCTTTTTTTTTGTGTTTTGTTCCAAATATCCAGAATATTTTCAGTTACTACTTTGCCCAGGTCTGCTCGCAGCACATTTGTACAGTAGTTTGTAGTTTGACACACAAACTCTGTGGTACACACTCTCTATCTCTCTGGCACACACACACACACACACACACATACACATAAACCCTGGTGCATATGTAATCTCCAGCATGCACATGATCCCACACAAACACACACACACACAAACACACACACACACACACGCACGCACACACACCCTTACCAAATCAGACTGTTACTCTTGGTTGGCAGTTCCCAGGAGCTGCTACCAAGGACCATGACACACAAAGGCACTTTGTCACTTATTGTGCAGATGCAGTTTGCTGTTGCCAGCCAGCCAGCCCTCAGATGCCATTGACTTGACCTCCTTCTTGCCCTTCCACTCCTCAGCACAGTGGTCGGGACACAAATACAACCCCAATGACCTCTACTGATATTCCACAGCCCCTCGATGCTGCAAGACAGACAGCACACGCACACACACACACACACACACACACACACACACACACACACACACACACACACATACACACATACACACACATATATACAGGCACACACACGCAGTGCATGGGCATATCTGTGCAGTGTGAGCACTCGTATACAACACACACACACACACACACACACACACACACACATAGTCAACCCTGGTCTGACCAAGCCATTGGCCTGCACAGTTTTTAGTGATTGTAATGAGAAGACAAACTGAAAGCATGAGTTCTATTCGTTCCTGAAAAACAAAAAGAAGGCAGGAGTTGGGATTTAGTGTGACCAATCTTTGCACCTTCAGTTATTGCCATTTTGAAAGACTTGTGTCCTCATTGGCGGGAGCTGATTATATATGTCTGTATGTCTGTTGGGGTCTCCCATACCCCAAAAACCTGTGTGAACAGGCACCGTAAAGAGATTATGTAAAGAGACTCTTGGTTGTGAGGCTTTGAAGAATCAACGTTAAGTTCGACACTGACCGGCTCCTGACGGAGCTCCAGAGAAAAAGGCAGAAGAAGAAACTGGATGGTGTTCATTGGATGAAAGATTCATGTTCCAACGACAGGAAGAAGACACATAGTAATATTAAATAAGGACAACAACAACATTACAAGCTTACCAACAGAGAGAAAAAGTTTAATTTTAACCAAACTTCTCTGAATCTCCCAGTGGATATGTTGTTGCTTTCTCTCGTTATCGTTGCCGTGGAAATAACCAGTTTTACCGTGGCCTGTTTTTCTCTCGTGGCTCTATTGTGTTTCTTCTCCAGCATAAAAAAAATCACAACAAAAAACAAACAAACTTTGGACTAAGAAGGGGACAAAATCAGTTTGTGGCCCCCCACTTTTAATTGTACCTGGGGTGGTTCTCCTCCCCCCCTCTCCCCTCCCCTACAGTTTCTCACCAGACACAGAAGTGGGGAAGCAGGGGGCGTTTGTCGTTTTGTAAAAACGTTGAAATCAGGTGTTTGCACAATTTGTGCGGCCCTTCTCGTCTGGGACCGCCGCAAGTTAAATCAGGAAAGTATTGTTTTTAGAGATTGTTTTAGTAGAAATAATAACCTTGTTCCATATGTTATCAACCATCTTTTTCCTCCCCTTGTCCCCCCCTTGCTTTTTCCCCAACTTTCAACCCCTTTCTCCTCCCCTCTCTTTACCTCTCTCCTCACCCGGCCCCCCTCCCCTCCTCCCCTCGACTCCTCAAGTGTTGTTAGAAAGTGCCCTTAAGCACTGGTCCCGGGTCAAGCGCTATGTAGCTCAGGATGGTTCTGGTTAGGGTTAGTTCAGGGAAAGCAGATCCTAGACCAGCCCTGGAGGGCAGTCTCTGGAGCCCTCCCCTCTTCCCTCTCTTCTTGACACTTTATCCTTTCCCATCAAATGGTGCAATAGGACATTTATTTTTTTGGGAATGGGTGGGTTATTTTGTTTTTTCGGGGGAAGGCTCTGTGCCATAGATATTAAATCCAGTGCAGTCAGTCAGTGAGAGGAATGAGCTGTTGTGATACTATCTTTAACTATGGTATAAAAACAAAAAAAAAAAGAATCACACAATTATTGTTCTTGTTGAAGAGATAGAGAGTATAACTTACTAAAAGTCAAAGACAATTTTTTGAATAGCACTTTTTGGCTCTTTGCTTCCGTGGTGAAGAGTGGGGGTAGTTATTATTATGGGTATCTCTTTTATTTCTCTGTATACAGTTGGATGTGTGAAAAAAATATATATACCGGTATTTCCATATATGTGCATTTAGGTCTATGTTTGGGTGTGTTTGTATGTTTTGGCACATGCAGGTAGCGTGTTAACATGACCAACCTCTCGTTCTTTCACCACACAGCAACATAATCAATAGTATATTTTTCAGTGTAATCTACATTCTATATTCTACTCTAGAGACAGTATTTTTATAGTCACCATGACTATTTTGTCTGCCATCTTGACTGTTATCAAACCCAGATGATTCAGGATATATAGGAAATATATATTCAGGATATACGATATATAAATATATACATATATATATGAATACACACAGGTAATAGAAGACTATCAGTTCACATCACTTGGGGGTTAGGGCTGTAATGTGTCCATCTGCATGCATGTGCAATAACATGCAAGTGTGCACACACCCAGACAGACATATGTGCATACACACACATGTATGCGTGTACACTGTATGATTGTGCTTAAAAATAAACTGTCCTTACTTTGGAGAAGGAATTTTAGGATGAGCGAGGTGAGTGTTATCTCATAAGCAGGCATGTTGACCATGTGCAATATTTCTAAACAACAACAAAAAAACTAAATATTGAAAATATTAAAGATCTAACACAATGTCTTATGTCCTTGGGTTTATTTTATATTCCTGTATTTTTTTAATGTTTTCATCATTTCTGACCTATTTATCAGTTCACGTTGGTGTCAGATGACTTTGATACGATTCATTGCAGTGTCCTCTCTGATGTTTCTCTTTTCAAATTGGCTAAAAGAGACAAGAAAGACCATCTAATGCTAATTCATCCTCACCTGAGCAAGTAAGGATCCAGAGATGCAGCCATTTCAACCCACTGGGCCAGTCCCTGAAATATACAGTGTGTACCTGTCCAGCTGGTCTTCACCAAGCATCTCTGTGTTAATTAAGAGTATTTATTGGATTACAGTTGTCTTTCAGATTGAGGTTATTTTAGGTGAGTGGTGGGTTAAGGTAAGAGGACCTGATCAGTGGGCTTACCATCACCACCAGCAGCAAACTCATTAAAGAGAGGATGGAGACGGCACTGAGATGACACCGCTGTGTCCCAAATAAGCCGAGAGACCTTTGTCACTTAAATATGTTGTTTTCCCCAAGCAAGGCATATGGCTTTAAATTGAATAAGATTAGAGTAAAGCCCCTCTTTTAAAGTAAATCCAGATGAAGATTTAAACACTGTCCTAAATTTGAACCTTCCTGTGTCAATCGTGGTATTTTTGAATAACTGTTTTAATTCAATTTGCATTATTATTATTACTATTTAGATATTATAATTTCTAAATAAGGTGACAAAGTGCTAAATGGACCAGCTATACCAATAATATAATCTATTTTTGGATTATGGTGGTGGGCAATTTTCAAAGTTTTCCTCTTTTGTGGTAACATATCTGGCAATCAATCAATAAAACTTTATTTATATAGCATCTTCGTACAGGCTAGTGTACTTCAAAGTGTTTTACAGTTGATTAAAAGACAAAAAGTGAGACTAATGCATGCAAGAGAAAATAAGGATGATAAAATATTTAGAGACAATAAGGGAAAAGGTTGATCAAAGGTTAGAGTAAAAACTAGGTTAAAACAGATTAAAAGACAAAAGAAACATGAATAAGAATGATAAGAAGATAACATGTGCAGAAGGATAATGATACAATTATCCCATTTCTGCCAATGTGTTGAAAAAAAGATCCTGTAAGTCAATGTGATGTGATACTTTCTCAAAATAATGACTTAGTATATCAAAAATAAGATACTCAAAATCTCAAAATAATGAGATACCAATAAATCATAAGATAAGTCAATATTTTGAGACACTATGTCCTAATTTTGAGATACTATGTAATTATTGTGATATACTACATCAATGTTTTGAGATACTAAGTCAATATTTTGAAAACTAGAATGGTATTGATAAAATTATCAAAGCCCATTTACACCAATGTGATAAAAAAGTCAATTTAATGAGAAACTTTCTTAAAATAATGACATAGTATCTCAAAATAATGAGATATTAATATGTCATAAGTCAATATTTTGAGAAAGTTTCTCATTATTTTAAGATACTAAGCCAATATGTTGAGATACTAAGTCAATATTTTAAGTAAGTTTATCATTATTTTAAGATACTATGTAAATATTTTGAGACCCTAAGTCAGTATTTTGGGAAAGTATCAATATTTTGAGAAAGTTTCTTATTATTTTAAGATATTAAGTCAATATTTTGAGACCCTAAATCATTATTTCGAGATCCTATGTCAATATTTTGAGACACCAAGTCATTATATTGAGGAAGTGTCTCATTATAATGACTTACATAAAATTGGTTTACATCACATTGACGGAAATGGGCTTCCATATAAAATTAAATAACATAATATAAAATAGAACACAATTTGAAGCAATAGATGGCCCACTGCTTCTTCTTCTTCTTTCGGCCTACATCCACTGTCAAGTCATTTTAAAATTTGTAGTTCTTATGACGTGTGAACGCCATAGAACCTAATCTTCGCAACGTCTTCCTTCGAACTACATCTCCCAGAAGGCATTGCGAGCGGGTCTGTTTTCTAGGTGTCTAGCAACAGCTATCAGCCCAGACAGCCGGCGGGCAACGGGAGCAGTATTTCTACACTGTGTCTTCCCACGATTATTCGTTGCCAGGGGTGATAAAAAAATAGAAATAGTGATATAAAAAAAACAACAACAACAACCCTGACCCCTGCACAGAGATATGAGCGGCAGCGGGCGGCCCAGGACCAGCTCGTTTGCTGAGCCGCCAGGTGTACCAGGAGCCTCCGCTGCGCCCGCCGGAACAGCCGCTGCCGTGGGGAGCAGCACAGGAAAGTCCGGGGTCGCGCAGGCCTCCGGCAGCAGCTCGTCGGGATGCTCGAACCTAAAGCTCGCCCGTAAGTTATTAGCTGCAAATGCACCATCAAATCATTCACGATAAGTATAATGTAGCATGTGGGTTTTATCCTGAGTGTGTTATTTGTCATAATTTAGAGGAAAAGGGTGATACTGGTCCGGTTCAGTAGCTAGCATGCTAACGTTAGCCACTTGTTTTTGTGTGTTACTTGATGTAAATCAGCTGCACAATGATGTTAAACTTAGCTGGCTGGTTATCATTTCACCTCATAGTCAAGTCATGCCATTTTAATGTAGCTTGAATGAGGAGTTACTTTTACTAATATGAAGTTAAGCTGTGGTCAAGCCAAATGTAAGTGAGACAGGCTCTGTTTCTTTTGTGGTCAAAACACCTTAAACTTGATGGTGCTTGTGTGGCTTTTTTTAAATGGGTGTCGTCATCAAGTAGCATCAAGTCAATCCGTCTGACTCGCCTGGAGAAGGAGGTGAGGGCGTAAAAAAAAGTTGTCTTTTCACACCACAAGGTCACCTGTGAGGCAAAGGCTTAGCAGCAGGTGGCCGACGCCTGGAGGATGCAATTGATGGACATCTAGGACAAGAGGAAATGTATGTTACTAGTTCCTCCTTAGCTCCACAATGATGTCAAACTTAGCTGGCTGGTTATCATCTCAGCTCTTAGTCAAGTCAGTCAATTTAAATGTAGCTTGAATGAGGAGTTAATCTGAGTGTTCTTGTTTTATTAATGTGAAGATAAGCTGTGGTCAAGCCACATGTAGGTGAGACAGGCTCTGCTCTTTGTGCTCGAAGCCTTAAACTTGATGTTGTTTGTGTGGTCCAGTGGGGTTTTTTTAAATGCCAGTCGATTTGACTCGCCTGGAGAAGGTGAGGGCGTAAAAAAAAAAGTTGTCTTTTCACACCACAAGGTCACCTGTGAGGCAGAGGCTTAGCAGCAGGTATCCAAAGCCTTTAGGATGCAATTGATGGACATCCAGGACAAGAGGAAATGTAGTCTGCTGTGATTCCCAGGGAGCAGGTTTTTATCCCCACCTCCCCCTCCCCCTAGTCTGAGATGATATTAAAGTATGGCCTGGTGTAAGCAGATACTGTATTTACGTGTATATATTGTAGGTGAGTGTTAATCCAAACCTTATCATCCATTAGCAGGCAGTGGTGTGTGACTTTGATACTAGAGCCCAAATGTGAGGTCATATCCAGGTCAAAATATGAGACCCTTGTTCCCCCGCTTTCTCCCTCAATATCAGCAGCCGTTTAACTCTACCATAAACCCTTGTAAAAGCAAATATCGCCTTAGACTATTAAATATACTCTCTCTTTCTTTTTTGGATGCTTGGTGGATATATTATCAGGTGTGGGGACACTTGGAGCAGGATTTACCCCCAACTAGCCAGATAATTTGAGAAGGAGAAAAGATGTGATTTGGGCATTTTTTTTGGATTACCGGTTAAAAAAACATTTCAACTTGGGCACAGTGTTTTAAGGGATGTTGTGTTGCCATACCAACTGGTGATCTGTCATTATGAACTACACTGGAAGATATTTCATAATGACATGTGAAGGGGTTTCCGAGCACTACTGTTTATGGTCTTAAGATTAGTATTTCGCTCCACAGTGCGGTATCTTGATATTTCTAGTCTACAAAATAAATGTTTTTTTTCTAGATTAAACATTTGCTCATGCATCATTTCTTTCAGTGTGACCGCCCTCCCCCTCCCGCCCCCCCCCCCAACTCTTTTTTTATGTGGATTTTCCAGCAAAATGACATACAGTTGTAACAAACAATAAAAATGAATTTGAAAATAAATAAAACCAGCAAGCCTTTAAGTGTGAATTTTATTTAAAAATACCAAAAGCACTTGAGTAATACATTAAGTTTCCCACCTGCTGAAATAGTTTGGTAATAGTGGATAGACTCAGTTAATATTTTGTAATTAACACGTATTTTAGCAGCTGTTGTGAAAGCTTAGACACGTCTTGTGAAAGAGAGAGAGAATAAAAAGGTGCCACTGTACTAGGAAGACTACATTTTGCTGTAGCTGTAGAGGACAAAAAAGAATAAATAGCTTTCTGTGTTTCTCAGCAGAACACATTGTGTGTATTGTTGAGGCCTTAATGGACACGTTGAGTCTGTTTCCTTCCTCATAAAACATTTGCAAAGCAGATTTTAAAAACAATATTTCCTCAGTCTCTTTCTTCGTTTCCGTATTTAAACAATTTTCCATTTTCTCCCCTTCAGTCAGCGGTATAATTTGTGATGAATTAGAGTATCACCTCTTGAGTTAATAATGATGTAAGATTACATCAGGTTGGCATGTTTGGAGTGGATTAGCGAGCTTAAATAAAAAACTGCATCTGTAAGGTATAGAGGACTGTAGATGAAGGTTTACTGCTCTATATTTTCCTGCATGCCTGTAAAAATACACACACACACAATGACTGCTGTGACAGTCGCTCCATTATTCACTGTCTGTGGAGCAGTTCCAGGATCTGTCTCTGGATGACATCATGTGTTTCTTCACTGTACGGCATGAAGAGAGACGGGTTCAAATACACAAATAATAAATAGGACTGGGAAGCGTTATAGTCAGAGTCCCTACACATCCTTAAAAAGTCTTAAAATGTCTAAACAGGCAGAAGTGGGAAATGAGATGTGAAAAATAAAATCCTAGTTATCTCATCATGTGCACCAAGTAAAACATTTCCATAAATATATATTTAAAGTATTTCAGATTTTTATGACTTGTATCTCCTCCAAGATACTTTGTCCCTATTGAGGTTTTGAAATGGTTATAAAGGTAAATGATGATGAAAATGATTATTTGATAAAGAGAAGTGATGCATTCTTGTTTTCTCTGGTCATTAATATCACACATACTAGTTTCTAAAGTTTCAATTCTACCAAATCAAGGCACACATACAATAATTAAAACAACCACCTTTAAACCAATCATGCTCCTAACAGGGTGTTAAAGAGTCTGTATATTCTGGTGCACGTTGCCTGTTTACGGGTTAAATTTAGTTTTTGATATTAAAGGTCCAAAACTGTCTGTAATAGTAAGAGTTACCGCATTACATTTTTTTTTAAACTTAATTTTTATTGAGTTTTTCTTAACAACATGACAGGTACATGTACATTTTCCCCTTTTAACAGCTGCACACAGTCTTTACATATAAGTAAGATAACTGTAAAGTATATCAACTTATAATAAAGTACAATTGAAAAATGTATATATAATAAGATGAGATGGTAATAGATGAATAATTAGGAAATGATAGCAGTAAGAAGGCATTAAATTTATTCAGTAAACACATTCAGTTTATGCTATTTATAATTATTTTCTGATTATTTTAAAAAACAAACTAATCAACTTATTAATTAAAGTTTCTTAAAAATCAGCAGGTGGCTCTATAATGAAAGTAATTATTGAGTTGCGGTCCTATATGTACAGTATAAATGACCTACTACAGTAAATATTGTATTATATTTTCTTTAAAGAGGTATTAAATTAAATTAGTTATTATAAAATGTGCAGATACCCTGATTATCTGATTATAGTAACTCTTTTTTTTACATTTAAATAGAAAAGCAGCTTTGAGATGCACTACAGGGAGAGTAAGGAAGAAAATCATGTGACAGTAGCAGGGATTGCGGTATTTAGAAGCCTGTTTTTCTTCATAATGCTGAATCCCACAACTACCATATGTAAATGTTCTGGTTACTCATTTTGGGCTTACTGAAACCACTGCGATCCACTGGGAGGTGGACGCTCTCTCGCTCTGTGGTGGATTGTCACATGATCACAGTGACTCAGAAAAACAATAGATACTCGATAGAAAGCCTTTACTCTTACACCAGAGGTTCTCCCCACAGAGTAGATGGCCTGGTTAGATTTTTTGGGGAAGATCTTTGCTGCATTAAACTGCATATTAATAGGGGGAACTTAATTCTCTTGAAGCTACTTTTGCTTTAAGGAGTGACGTTCATTTTGGTACAGTTTGTATTTAATGTGAAGATGAGACAAAATATTCAACCACTTGTTTAAACCTGTCCCTTTTTTTTTTTTTTTTTGCCTTATCTTTAATGAAATATAGACTTTATTTATTGTTAGATGCTGCTAGAGCTTTAAAATACTAAATATAACTGTGGATAGGATTTGGGAATATATTAATATTAGAGCCTGTGTGTTTGATCTTTTTATTTAATTCAAGTTATATACTTATATTTACATGTGTTTAATTGTTAATTAATGTGTCTTTTATTCATGGTTATTATGTAATTATTAAATTCACAGTGAAGTTTACTATTTCAGTTCACTGATGTCATTTTTTTCAGTAAAGTTTCGGCCTCCATTGAATACAATCTTAGTAACCACATTTAAAGGACCATTACAAAAAAGACAAATGTGTGTTTATGTATATATTCTGTGTATATAGGATTATTGGTCGGTATATATCTATCAGGATTTTAAAAAATCCTTAATATCTGTATCGGCATCGACTCCAGAAATCCAGTATCAGTTGGGCCCTAATTGATATTATATCAATATCCTGATATGAGACTAGAGTCTAATTTAGATTTAGGGTGTTTTAATATAATAAGTGATATCTAGTTGAGGTTTTAAGAGCTGCATTTAAATAAACTGATGCAGTTTTTTTTTTTAACTTAACAGACTGTGTTAGCTGGTCTGTTGTTTGCTTTTACCCACTTAGTCATTATATTCACATTACTGATGATTACTCATTAAAGATCCCACCTATGGTCATCGCTACAGTCGTCAATATACACAACAAAATAAATCATCATGTCCCTGTTTTACCGTATAATATCAGATGTTGTTAGAGCTTTAAAAGATTAAATATGGATAAGGTTGGGCAATGTATTGATATCCTGATATAATAAGTGATATATTAGATTTATGATATTATAATATAATAAGTGTCTATTACGAGTTTTAAAAGCTGCATTAAAATAAAACTAAGTCATTTTCTGAACTTGGCCTTTACCCACTTAGTCATTAAATCCACGTTACTGATGATTACTGATAAGAAATCCCGTCTGTAGCAACAGTCATCCTTACAGTACTGTTGCAATATTGATCTCGAGGTATATTTGAATTTTTCCCCATATCACCCTAACCCTAGATGTGGATGTGACAAAGTTTGAAAAATATCACGTTGTTGTTTTAAGGTTTTATTTCTGCCTTACAGACTTGAGTTTCCTCCTGCGAATGTCAGGTGAATGACAGGAAGCCGAGTTTGACACAATGTGGAGCTGATAGGAAAATACTGTCGTCAGACACAATGAAGCGACGATAAAACTGAAACACTGACAAAGTGTGAGAGAGTGAGGCCTCGTTTTTATTATGATGGATTATTTGACCTCGGAAGGCAAGTTTTAACCTCTGTATTTATATACATGTAGTTAACTAAATAAATGGCAGCAGGAAGAGAGTCCCAATATCTCTGTAAACACTGTAAATGCAACAGGAGGAAGAAACTTATCTATCAATCTACTTTTCTACTTTTAACTTGGAGTCCTGTTAGTGTGTGTGTGTGTGTGTGTGTGTGTGTGTGTGTGTGTGTGTGTGTGTGTGTGTGTGTGTGTGTGTGTGTGTGTATGTGTGTCCTGGTGTTTGAGTGTGTGTGTGCGCGCTTGTGATATTTGTGTGTGTGTGTGTGTGTGTGTGTGTGTGAATGAATGCATGTCCTGGTGTGTGTGTGTGTGTGTGTTTGTGTTTGTGTGTGTGTCCTAGTGTGTGTGTGTATGTGTGTGTGTGTGTGTGTGTGTGTGTGTGTGTGTGTGTGTGTGTGTGTGTGTGTGTGTGTGTGTGTGTGTGTGTGTGTGTGTGTGTGTGTGTGTGTGTGTGTGTGTGTGTGTGAATGAATGCATGTCCTGGTGTGTGTGTGTGTGTGTGTTTGTGTTTGTGTGTGTGTCCTAGTGTGTGTGTGTGTGTGTGTGTGTGTGTGTGTGTGTGTGTGTGTGTGTGTGTGTGTGTGTGAATGATTGCATGTATGTCCTGGTGTTTGAGTGTGTGTGTGTGTGTGTGAGAGTGTGTGTCCTGGTGTTTAAGTGAATGTGTGTGTGTGCGCACGTATTCATTCCTGTCCAGAGGATGAACCCTGAGTCATTGAGTCGGAGAACCCAGTGGCCCGGTCACTCCGCGGGCCTCACGGTTTCAGCTGTAACAGATACCGCCAGCATGCTTATTGGATGACCCCACACTTTTATGGCTGAGGTTACTCTCTCTCTCTCTGTGTGTGTGTGTGTGTGTGTGTGTGTGTGTGTGTGTGTGTGTGTGTGTGTGTGTGTGTGTGTGTGTGTGTGTGTGTGTGTCAATATCCGAACAAACACACACACACACTCAAACGCCAGGACATGCAGTTCTGGCCGCGACAGGGCCATGTCAATAAGTGCATTGTGTTGTTTGGTAAACAAAGCAGGAAGTATGTGGGCAGTGGGTTTGATAGTGATACAGCTCCATGGCAGCTAGATGGTGAAAAGGAGAGAGCTTTAATTATTCCAGCGTCACAGATTAGCAATGGAAACATTAATTTACTTTCCACAGGCCTCAATAGGAGAAAGGCAAAGACACTTGGTAGTTTTTTAAAAGTGCAGGGTCGATCCTAACCACAGAAACAAACCTGCTAATAGTAGTGATTGGTTATTGGTTGTCAGTCTTTTTCTTTTTACTTTGTCCTTTGGTTCAGTTCCCTCGTCATTTAAGTCCTTTTTTATGTCTTATTATCAGCTTGTCAATCAACTGTGAAGCACTTTGAACTCTATTAACCTGAATGAATATGAAAGGTGCTATATAAGTGAAGTTTCATTGATTGATTACATTAATATTCGTGTCGTCCTCCCGGGTCAAATTGACCCCGTCTGTTTTGACTGTTCCTTCTTTTCTCCCTTCCTTCCGTCTGGCTGTCTGTCCTTCCTCCCTCCCTCCTTCTCTTTCTTTCCTTCCTCTCCCTTTCCTCCCTTCCTTCTTTCCTTCCTTCCTTCCCTCCTTCCTTCCTTCTTTCCTTCCTTCCTCTGTCCTTCATTCCTTCCTTCCTCCCTTCCTCTTTTCCTTTCTCCCTCTGTCCCTCCCTCCCTCCTACCTTCCTTCTTTCCTCCGTCCTCCGTCCTCCCTTCCTTCTTCCTCCCTTCCTTCCTTCCTTCTTCCTCCCTTCCTTCCTTCTCCCTCCCTCCTTTCCTTCCTCCTCTCCTTCCTTCTTCCTCCCTTCCCTCCTTTTCTTCCTTCTTCCTCCCTTCCTTCCTTCTCCCTCCCTCCTTTCTTTCCTCCTTTCCTTCCTTCTTCCTCCCGTCCTTCCTTGACTCGAGGACAACAGGAGGGTTAATAAATTGAATGAATCTGTCTGCTCCTTTCCTTCCTCCCTTCCTTCCTTCCTTCCTTCCTTCCTCCCTCCCTCCCTTCCTTGACTCGAGGACAACAGGAGGGTTAATAAATTGAATGAAACTGTCTGCTGTGGAGGTGATTTTAGATTAATACCAACCTGTACTTCCTCTACTTACTATTGAAGCCTCTTTGATGCACTCACAAAAGATTTGGTCCTGGTTGTGTCACGGTGCTTTTTTAGAAGAGAGGATGAGGGCACACTTAGCTGAATAAGCTCCAATGATTTTATTATTTTGACCAAAAATGAACCTGGAAATCCTTTTTTTGAAGGCTTATCGAACACAAAGGCACTACAAGGTGTTTTATACTCGTCTGAAGTGGGATCAAAAATAAGTAAAACCCTACTTACTTTATTGGTCAGTGCACTGTGTCGCCACCAGATGATTAAAAACAAATGAATCCTTTCTTTATGTGATAGACGATTAAAACTTTAGTTTATCAGGACAAAGAAAGAAAGAAAGTGGTTGGCCTATTTTTAGGTTCATTCCCAGTTTAATTAGTCGCAGTGTCTTGAATATGAACTCTGCCATCCCTTTTATCCTTCCTTGGAGGCTGCGTAAAGTTGACATCCATTCACTAGGCCGTCATTAACCTAAATATTCATAAAATGGCCAGCGGGAGAGACGGCGGCCCAGATGTTGAGGTTGGCTGGCGGCAGGAAGTGTCCCGGGTTGAATGTCGGGGGTGGGGGGTATTGTTTTGGCCACATTGTGAACCGAAGAGCGAAGAGGTTTTATATCCTTAACTGTTGTAGAAAAGGAGCCAAAGGGACTACAGTACATTTTAAACTCTTCTAATACCTTCACATGTTCGAGTACCTCAATCGAATTAACAGATAACCTGCTGTTACTCTTCAAATGGAAATAAGAGTAGAGGGGATTATAACACATTTTTTAATATTCATGAAGTATCTTAACAATAGTTTTAAAAGCAGCATGGGCAGCAAGTTTTTTTTTTAACCAAAAGTAAGACTGAATGCTCCTGAAAATGTCAAATGGTGTAACCACAAAAGAATGATGCATATTAAATTTTCAGTTTTTGTTTGTTTTATATCATTTAAAAGATTTGTATCTTTTTTTTTTAACCAAAAGTAAAGTCTGAATGCTCCTGAAAATGTCAAATGGTATAACCACAAAATAATGACCAATTGACACTGGGTTACATCACGTCATTTTGCCCCTCTTTTTCTCTCACCCTGACCTCACATTAACCCTCCTGCTCCTTCTTGTGTCCTAGGAGACAGCGGGAAGGTGACAACGGTGGTGGCCACGCCGGGTCAGGGCCCGGACCGCCCACAGGAAGTCTCCTACACTGACATCAAGGTGAGCGAGAAAGGAAAAACCAGCGTCTCTTATAAGAAGCTCTGTCCTTTTTTTTTTCTTTTTTTTTATAATCGTGTGCAAAAGTACAACTTTATTACTCGGCTACGACTGTAACCAAGACGTTTATCACAGACGCAGCATAAAATGACCGCAATATATCTGTCTGAATCTGATAAGGTTGTTGATCAATACCAGTGGCTCCATAATTATTTTGCCAGCTGCGGAGATTTATAGCTTCATGGCTCGTTTTATAGCCCGCTTCCTCTTAGCTACCAAGCCCGTCTCTCCCTCCTAAAAGTGTGACATAATTTTGCCAGTCACACGCTAAAAGAATTACATAAGATAAGATTTGGTTGTCCAGCAGGTCGCTCTGGTTTCTTTCTTATCACTTTCAAGGATTACTTAATGTCTCTGTAAATTGGTTGTAAACTTTATATATTTATCATAGCTTTTATCTCTGAGTCGGTAACCATCGCTCGCTGCTGGCTTATCACGAGTACTGACATGTTTCCAGTGACTAGCTCTAGTTGAAGGTTATCGAGGTGATACAAAATATATACTGAAAGAATTTTGAAAAAGCAATCAATAAGCTTAATTATTTACTTATTTTTTATATATTTATTTTTAAATTTGATGGTAATTTCACTACAAGATGAGGCATTAAGACCTGCTTTAATACACAGAAACTGTTTTTTCAACAGAATTCAAATAATGCTTAATAATTCATGTGTAATGTCCGTAAAACCACAAATATGTCTGTGTTAATCAGTTTATTGTGACTTGTAAAGAAAGGCAGAGTTAAAAGACCCTCGACAAAGGTGGCAAATTCATTTTATTGTATATATTATTTATGTTTATTGTACATATTATTTCTTTATTTATTCTTTTAGATATTTCCAGTTAGTGGAAGGGTGGGGATTTGGCATAACTTGCTGTATGTGTGATGGTCCTGCTCTTCCCCCTAAAACCAACATCACAATTTACAGCTGGCCTACTTCAGACAGACAGGTTGTACCAGTTCAGACACACTGAAGATGAACACGAGCTGGAAAGTTGTGACAGAGGTTGTTTGAAAATGAGTCGCCGTATCTGAACCGACACTAACGAGCTTTAATTGCTCGTTCAGCTGACAGGAACTCCAGCTTTTCTTTTCAATGTCAAGTATTTGCATCTCACTTGATGAATTTCAGCAGTTTAGTGTCTGACTGTTTCTTCTTCTTCTTCTTCTTCTTCTTCTTCTTCTTCTTCTTCTTCTCCTTCTTCTCCTTCTTCTTCTTCTTCCTCTTCTTCTTCTTCTTCTTCTTCTTCTTCTTCTTCTTCTTCTTCTTCTTCTTCTCCTTCTCCTTCTCCTTCTCCTCCTCCTTTTTCTTCTTCTAACCTCACAGGTGATCGGCAACGGGTCGTTCGGAGTCGTGTACCAAGCTCGGCTCATCGACAGCCAAGAGATGGTGGCAATCAAGAAGGTTCTGCAGGATAAGAGGTTCAAGGTAGAGTTTAAATGTTACTTCTCCACATATTCTCTGATTCTCTCTATTATCTGATTTTTTTTTTTAGGTGCGTAAGATAGATCCTGAAAAAAAATGTGTTATGTGTGAAAGGGTTTCCTGTTTTTTAAAAAAAGTTCTTGCTCAGTTTCTTTTAAAATAGGTTTCCAATCAACACTTTCACATGTTTTCTTGTATTTACAGAATCGGGAACTACAGATCATGAGGAAGCTGGACCACTGCAACATAGTTCGACTACGTTACTTCTTCTACTCCAGTGGCGAGAAGGTATTTTTGTCCTGCGGGTAACAAGAAAAAAAAAAAATAGTGGTAACATCAAAGAGAGTTAAAGGAGGAATGCAAATTAAATGACATTTTACAAGAGACACACACAGAATACACAGAAACTGAAATGATAGAGAAACATGCAAAATCATCTCATATCTGAGATTACAACAGCGAAACAGGAAATTATTTGTGCACATAAAAAAATGGATTACCAATACTCAGACGCAGCGTAAAAAAAAAAAGGGAAGTGGTCCATTCCTTGAAGTGACAAATATAGAAAACACTTTTGAGTTTAATGTTGCATAAGTATATTACTGGAAACAAGACTCTGTGTATGTTTCCTGTTTCCTATTTAAAGAGGATATATTCTGCATGTTTTCAGGTCAATACATGATTCCAGTAAAAAGAAACTTATTTATTTATCTTATAGTGACTCTTATGGCGCTTTTCCACTACACAGTTCCAGCTCGACTCGACTCGACTCGCCTCAACTCGTTTTTTTTGCGTCTCCACTAGGGATAGTACTTGGTACGTCAACAGACTGACGGCCGCTGATTGGTCAGAAGAGTTGTTGCTGGAAGAGTCATGAGCCGTCTAGGGCTGCTCGATTATGGAAAAAATCATAATCACGATTATTTGGGTCAAAATTGAAATCACGATTATTGAAACAATTTATATTTTCAACTTTAGAAACATGCTGCATTTATTGGACATTTCTTGTCCATTCGGCTTAATTAATTTTCTCTCCCAGCAGCAGCCTTTTATCTGCCGCTTAACGCAACACACAGCAGAACATGTGCAACGATATTAGTGCTGAGCGGGTTACCATGACGATGGTTCACACAACACTTCCTGGTTTTTAATAATTAGTCAGTAAACTCAGCATTGTCTGACGCAGGCTGGAAATTCTGCACTTTTACTTACATTTCGCCGTGAGTTTTAGCTTCTGTCAAACTAACGGAGCTGCGGTGGCTTCTGGTGGCTTCCTGTCTAAGCTTTTCAAAATAAAACCTTTGTTATTGAGCACGTTTGGCCCCTAAATCGTAATCACGATCAAATTTGGATTAATTGAGCAGCCTTATGTTCATTTTAGTTTCTCGAGCTTTGACTGTGTTTAACACTGACATCCAACATCAAAACAGTATAAAAATGTTACAAAGAGGTTTAACTTCTTAATCAAGAGTCCCAGCAGGCAGCTTTTCTGTGTTATGTGTTTTCATCTGCTTTGGAGATGGCTCTAACATTACTTATTCCTCCTCAGAAAGTATAGGCACCAGTTACAATCATACATATTTTAAACGCTATTATCTCTCTCTCTTTCTGTCATCTTTTTTTTCTTTTTCCAGAAAGATGAAGTGTACCTCAACCTGGTGCTGGACTTTGTCCCTGAGACGGTCTACAGGGTTGCCAGACATTTTAACAAGGCCAAGAGCATCATTCCTATTATATATGTGAAGGTAATATTCATCCAATCCACCGTCTGCTTTCACTGCATCCTCTTATTTGTTCATACTTTCTAAAAAAAATAAAATAATGTCTTTAAAATTGGAATATTCACTTTTAGTTTTAGTGCTAATGTTTTTATGAATGTGGTGTTCTTAACCCTCCTGTTGTCCTCGAGTCAAGGAAGGAAGGAAAGGAGGGAGGAAGGATGGAAGGGAGGACGAGGGAAGGAAGGAAGGAAGGAAAGGAGGGAGGGAGGAAGGATGGAAGGAAAGGAGGGAGGAAAGAGAAAGGATAGGAGGGAGGAAGGAAGAAGGGAGGATAGATGGAAAGGAGGGAGGGAGGAAGGATGGAAGGAAAGGAGGGAGGAAGGAGAAAGGAAAGGAGGGAGGAAGGAGGGAGGAAGAAGGGAGGACGGAAAGGAGGGAGGGAGGGAGGGAGGGAGGAAGAAAGAAGGAGGGAGGAAAGAAGGAAGGTAGGAGGGAAGGAAGGAAGGAAGGACGGACAAAAGAAGGAAGGAAGGAGGGAGGGAGGAAAGAAAGAACAGTTAAAACAGAGACGGGTCAATTTGACCCAGGAGGACGACACAAAGGTTAAACATCTTAAATTAAATCCAGCCTCAGTAAAATATTGTATAGACATCTGATCTTCTGTATTTACCCCCTCCCTTTTTTTTTACCTCCTCAGGTGTACATGTACCAGTTGTTTCGCAGTCTGGCTTACATCCATTCCCAGGGTGTGTGTCACAGAGACATCAAGCCCCAAAACCTGCTCGTCGACCCTGAAACTGCCATCCTCAAGCTGTGTGACTTTGGCAGGTGAGAAATAAAAAGTGGTTGTTTTTCCCCCTTTGTGAGTATGTAGTGTTATTTCTCTTGTTTTATCTTAATTAACAATGTAGTATTCAGTAGGGCTGGGCCAAAAAAATCAAATCTGGCGATTTTTATTAATGAATTAATTTATTTTTTATTTTTATTCATTTATTTTTTTTTTTAATTTAATTTAATGTATTAATTTTTTATTTATTTAATTATATTATATTTAATTTTTTTTTTTTTTGACTTTTTTGATATGACTTATGATGTATTATCAAGTGTTTGGTTCAACCTGTTCTTGTTTAACCCTCCTGTTGTCCTTGAGTCAAGGAAGGAAGGAAAGGAGGGAGGAAGGAAGGAAGGGAGGAAAGGAAAGGAAGGAAGGAAAAGAGGGAGGAATGGAAAAAAGGAAGGAGGGAGGGAGGGAGGAAGGAAGGAGAAAGAAAAAGAGGAAAGAAGGAAGGAAGGAAGGAAGGAACAGTAAAAACAGACGGGGTCAATTTGACTCAGCAGGACGACACGAAGGTTAAGGGAAGGAAAGAAAATCACAATAATTGAAATATAAAATCACAATACTTGTTTAATCAGAATCTCAATTTAAATCGAATCGGGGCCCAAACATCGTGAGAGAATCGAATCGGCCCAGCCCTCGTATTCAGGCTGTGATAAGTGTGATGAGCTCAGCGGTGTTACAGGATCACATCCAATAAGTTGGAAGTTGTGTTTTGCGAGGTTGGACCCTTTCACGCTGGTGGTTTAATGTTTCTCTTCTCTACCGTGAGGGGAATAACTACACTAACAGCTCGACCCCCCCTGTCATCCTCTGCTGCAATCTTTTTGTTGTTGTTTGAATCTGATTTCTTGTGTTTTCCTCACAGCGCCAAACAGCTGATCCGCGGCGAACCCAACGTGTCGTATATCTGCTCGCGGTACTATCGAGCCCCTGAGCTCATATTCGGTGCCACAGACTACACGGCAAACATCGACATCTGGTCAGCAGGCTGCGTACTGGCTGAGCTGCTGCTCGGACAGCCCATATTCCCTGGTGACAGCGGCGTGGACCAGCTAGTAGAGATTATCAAGGTGTGTGTGTGTGTGTGTGTGTGTGTGTGTGTGTGTGTGTGTGTGTGTGTGTGTGTGTGTGTGTGTGTGTGTGTGTGTGTGTGTGTGTGTGTGTGTGTGTGTGTGTGTGTGTGTGTGTACATGCTCGCTCACTATTTGGTCATTTTTTCTTTGTTTCTTCATTTTTAAAGTCTTATTAACCCTCCTGTTGTCCTCCCGGGTCAAATTGACCCCGTCTCTTTTGACTGTTCCTTCTTTCCTTCCTTCCTTTCTCCCTCTTTCTTTCATTTTTCCTTCCTTCTTCCCCTCCTCCCCCTTTTCTTTGCTCCCTCCACCTTCCATCCTTCCTTGCTTCCTTCCTCCATCCCTCCTTACTCCTTTCTTTCTTTCTTTCCTTCCTTCCTCTTTTCGTCCTTACTCCTTTCCTTCCTCCCTTCCTTCCTCCCTTCCTTCCTTCCTTCCTTCCTCTTTTCGTCCTTACTCCTTTCCTTCCTTCCTTCCTTCCTTCCTTCCTTCCTTCCTTCCTCCTTTCCTCCCTCCTTACTCCTTTCCTTCCTTCCTTCCTTCCTTCCTCTTTTCCTCCTTCCTTCTGTCCTTCCTTGACCTGAGGACAACAGGAGGGTTAATCATAATCAGTAAATCCACACGTACATGTCCACTTTGAATCTACAAGGACGCAGCTCATAACTTCCTTTATCTCTGTTTTCAGGTGCTCGGCACGCCAACAAGGGAACAAATCCGAGAGATGAACCCAAACTACACAGAATTCAAGTTCCCGCAGATCAAAGCTCATCCATGGACCAAGGTAAAGAAATACCAGGAAGTAGTTTTAAAGAAAGATATATTTCATGTTACAAGGACAAAACATGTCTTTATTATTTCTCTATCCTTCTATCCTGAGTTAGTATTATTATCATTACTATTATAAAGTTTGGGAAGATTTTCTACATACACACCCACTGCATTAATATACATAAAGGTAATTTGTTTTAGAAGTGAAATGGATCTCTAAGTGATGAACAGAAGTATTCTACATTTCACTAGTTTATGAGGACGTGTTTCAGCCCACACAGGCTGTTCAAACCTACGAGTTGAAGTAGCTTTCGTGTCCTCCTTCTGAAAGTCGATTAACCCCTGATACCTAAACAGTTCAGAAGCAACATGAAAATCAAGAGAAGTGGCCCTTGAACATTTACTACAAAGCGGATAGTTTTCTACTCCAAAGATTGCATGCTCCTGCTTTTTTTTTTTTACTACTATAAGAGGTTTTCCCTGACAGATACGGCTGTTATCTTTTGTGTTTTCTTTCCTTTTTGAGGTTTAACATTCGCCATGTTTTTGATCCCTCCTTCCCTTCTTCCTTCCTCCCTTCCCTCCTTCCCTTCTTCCTTCCTCCCTTCCCTCCTTCCTCCTTCCTCCCTCCTCCCTCCTCCCTCCCTCCTTTCCTTCCTTCTTTCCTTCCTCCCTCCCTCCTTTCCTTCCTTCTTTCCTTCCTCCCTTCCCTCCTTTCCTTCCTTCTTTCCTTCCTCCCTTCCCTCCTTCCTCCCTCCTCCCTCCCTCCTTTCCTTCCTTCTTTCCTTCCTCCCTCCCTCCTTTCCTTCCTTCTTTCCTTCCTCCCTCCCACCCTTCTTACTTCCGCCCTTCTTACTTCCTTCTTCCTTCCTCCCTCCCTCCTTTCCTTCCTTCTTCCTTCCTCCCTCCCTCCTTTCCTTCCTTCTTTCCTTCCTCCCTCCCTTCTTACTTCCGCCTTTCTTACTTCCTCCTTTCCTTCCTTCTTCCTTCCTCCCTCCCTCCTTTCCTTCCTTCTTTCCTTCCTCCCTCCCTCCCTTCTTACTTCCTCCCTTCGTCCTTCCTCCTTTCCTTCCTTCCTCCCTCCCTCCTTTCCTTCCTTCTTTCCGTCCTTCCTCCTTCCTTCCTTCCTTCCTTCCTTCCTTCCTTCCTTCCTTCCTTGACTCGAGGACAACAAGAGGGTTAAAGCAAATCATTATTTTATGCTGCAATCTTATATTTAATGCTCTATTCTAGCATTTTATTTCTCTCCTTCTATTTTTCTGTACTTGGTTTTAATTATTAGTGTGTGTGTGTGTGTGTGTGTGGGGGGGGTGGGTTAACTGTATGTTTTAATGTTTCTCAAATTACATGTTTTTCTGTTTTATGTAAAGCACATTGAGTTGCCATTGTGTATGAAATGCGCTATATAAATAAAACTGCCTTGCCTTGGAGGGAAAACCTGATACGCCTGATATTCTCTTTGCCTCAAGAATAATAAAACTCTTGTTCCTCCAGGTGTTTAAACCACGGACCCCTCCAGAAGCCATCGCTCTCTGCTCTCGGCTGCTGGAGTACACGCCGGCCTCACGCCTCTCTCCACTAGAGGCTTGTTCACATGCCTTCTTCGATGAGCTGCGTCAGCCTAACACACGACTGCCCAGTGGCCGAGAACTGCCAATGCTCTTCAACTTCAGCACCACTGGTAACACACACACACACACACACACACACACACACACACACACACACACACACACACAGACATACTCAGACTCACAGTTAACATGCTGAATCATACTTCTCCTCTGAGATTTAGTTCAATTTTTTTAACACACAAAACATAATTTAAAGGATAATTACCATTTTTACACCCTCCGGTCCCCCTTCTTAAAAAGAGGGACCACCACCCCAGTCTGCCAATGTGAAACCTACTAACATCTGATCTGGATGATGTCATTGAAGGTCTTAGCCATGGTGAACTATAATAAGAAGGTGAGTCGGTCAACCTACAGACCCCGGATGTTGATAACATGCCACCACGGGCTTGGAGGGGAATAGCAATAATGTATCATAACTAAATATCGGTGAAATGAACTAGTTTGGCGGGAGGGAGGGAGGGATGGAGGGAGGAAGGGAAGGAAGGAAGGAAGCAGGAAGGAGGGAGGAAAAAAGGAAGGAGGGAGGGAGGAAGGAAGGAAGGAGGGAGGAAAGGAAAGAAGGAAGGCAGGAAGGTAGGATGGAGGGAGGTAAAAAGGAAGGAAGGAAAGAAGAAGGGAGGAAGGATGGAGGGAGGGAGGGAGGAAAGAAAGAAGGAAGGTAGGATGGAGGGAGGAAAAAAGGAAGGAAGGAAAGAAGGAGGGAGGAAGGAAGGAAGCAAGGAAGAAAGAAAGGAAGGAGGGCAGATGAAGCGTTATATAGAGGCTGCGCTTCGGTGCCCTGTGCACTCGCATTATACAGACATACGCGGCGCAACACTGGAGCTAATTTCATCCGAACGACTCCAAATGACACCAAAGTTGTCTGGGTGAGTAAATGGTCGTAATTTATGCTAGAAATAAGGTCCAGGTTGTAAAAAAAAAAAGGTAATTATCCTTTAAATCAGACTTTCATCAGATGTGGTTGAAGGATTGTTCAGTTTGGTTGAGGTAACACTGGAGAGACTCACCATTTGTTACTTATTACAATCAGGTTCCTTGTTTCCAACACTTCCTCTAAGGAGTTGCAATTAATTCAGCACACACTATCTTATTGTTAAATTTCACTCTCCTCTTGTTATGTGACTCATCGCTACATCAAAAGCTTCAAATCTTTTTTTCTTTTTTTTTTGTCTCCCCCTCTCTGCAGAGCTATCAATCCAGCCCCAGCTGAACTCAACCCTCATTCCTCCTCACGCTCGCTCTCATACAGCTGCTTCCGCCCACGGTGGGAAACTCTGACGTTTTACTCTCATTATGTTTTAGTTTTAATGTTAATCTCATGGTTTTGTGTCGGCTGAAGAGCTGTGAGACAGTTCTTCATACTTAATTCAGGTATTGTTTCATTTTAACCCATATAGCATATTAACATTGGCTAATTAGAAATTAACATTAAGTGCAGCCTTTTGGTCTTTTATTTTGAAATTATTCTACAATCTTAAGATTTGAACCTGATGATGGTGTTGGATGAAGAGACTACAATTCATCCTGCAGGTGGCACAAATGTCTGAACCATATTTAATAGAGAGCCATCCAATAGTAGTTGAGACCTTTCACTAAAACCCACAAATATCATTCTCACAGTGATACTAGAGGAAAGATTATCATTATTAGTCATTAGGATACATCACCTGGGAGTCATGGATGTCTTTATTAAATATCACAGTAATCCATCTATCAGCTTTTGAGATATTTCACATGATAACATCAGCAGGTTTATTGTGGAGGAAACAGCTGTGCTCAGAAATGTCTTAAAGGTGTATTCCACTAAAATTGGTTTTGTTTTTCATTTAGAGATTTCAAAGCAGGACTCTGTAAGGGTTAGGGTTAGGGTTTGGACCCCTCGGCGGACCAGTTCTGGCCCGCGGGCCGCATGTTTGACATCCCTGCTCTACGTGCTTATTTACTTATTTCCTTTTCTTCTCTCCCTTTTTTTCAGATGGTACCGGCTCAGATTCCTCTCAGCACAGTTCAGTACCAGGATCTCTTAACAGCATCTGAAGCCGCCTGTCGCTGCCTGCCTGACAGCCCTCACCCTTATCTCAGACACACACACACACACACACACACACACACACACTTCACTGCTTTCCTCCGTGCTGCTTGCTCTCCTCTTAGATTATGTTTTTGTACAGTAACTGCATTGAACAAACCATTAGTTCCTTAGCTGCCAGGGGGGTTGAAACTGAGGCAGGAGATTGTTACACACAAACACAGAGTTGTCTCGCTGCTGCTAAGGTGGTATGTGAAGGTTCAATAGTGGGGGCTGGTCCTCTGTAATATAACTTTTTTTTTTTTTTTTCTTTTAAATCAACATTTTTTTTCCTCTTCCTTCTTTATTTGTGTTTTATTTATTTTAAGAAATGGAAAGCATCATGCTATCACTCATTTTGTCTCCTAAAGAGTTTTTTTGTTTTTCCCATTTTTTTATTATAATTATTATTATTCAGTTTTTTTGTTTTTTTTACATACCTGTTGGTGTGTAAAGAGGTGAACTGCACACTACCTGAGCAAAAACCAGAACTGGCTCCAAATAGGTCATCAGGGTAAGAAAAAAAGAAGAAAAAAAAAGAAAGAAGGAAAGTCATTATTCAACTCAGGAGAACGGATGCAGGGACTGATAAGTTCATAAAGTCTTCAGTGACATTATTTTACCAACAGCATGCCTGATGTGATGATCAGGGTAAAAATTAAACCTCCAGTCGTTGTGTAGTTACCTGCGAAGGTGGCTGGTGGATGGGTTTTTTGTTTTTTTTCTCATTTTTACATTCTTATCTTTAAAAATCATGTCTAAACCCGAATTTATAGCAAAGCAATTAAAGAAGCCCACCCCCCGATCCTGATTCACAACATCCAGGATGTTTGGATGTATAAATAGGACTGAACACAATCAGCCAACAGCCAAATACAGACTCTGCCAGCTTTGTATTCAGCCAGTCGTTTCCTACTTTACAGATTTGTCTGGTTAAAAAAAAAAAAAAAAAAAAGTGGAAGAATAGCACCGTGACCTGTCCACAGAAAGAATCCTATTTTCTTTTTGGATGCATTACCACTCGCACTCAAACATGGGTCAAATCAACCACAGATTTATGCTCAGTCTTAGCTTGTAATAGTGATTTTATTTTGTATTTTACACATCCAGGGAAAGGCATCAAACAACACCTCTACTCATACTCTTGTTCCTCGTCAACCACAAGAAACGTTTTTGTAAATGTCACTCGTGAAGAAAAATGTGCGAATGTGACGCTCGGCAAGAAGCAGTTTGAGATGATACTGATCTAGATTTAAAATAAGCTTTTTTTTTTAATGTCAAAGTACTGTAGAGGCGCTCCTAGATTACTGGACTTCAATCCTGCTGCTTTGTGCTCAGAGCGCTTCCTGCTCTCCGTCGTAGCGATCAGTATCAGTTTAGTCGTCCGGGTTGAGGATGACACGGCTTGAAAAGAAGAAGCAGCCGTATCTAATGAATCTCAATAGTCCATTCTGTATCATAACATCGATAATTTGTTACCAAAATGTACTCGCTGAAAGAAAAATAACCAAAATGTACATTGATCCTTTTAACTCTCCGAAAGAGAAAACTCTGGCTATACACAACAACTTTCAGTAGTTTCACGTGTTTTTGTGTCAGTGAGTCACATCCTGATGGAGAGAAACAGCGTTTTATTGTGGAGGAAACAGCTGTGCTCAGAAATGTCTTAAAGGTGTATTCCACTAAAATTGGCTATAATATATTATCTGTTTTTAAACTTCAATTTTCAAAGCAGGACTCCTGAGCTTTAGTGTCGTTAAGGGGGTTACTGACAGTGGTTTTAAAATCTGATCATGGCTTTAGATATATTAAGGACCCCCTTGCTCTTACATGTTTTCCTACTCATCCCTTTTACAGTGTATAAATACAGAATACGTTAATACATTAGGGAGGGTTTTGCCTGCTGTGATCTTTTAATTTTGCTCTAAAAATCTGTTTTCAATTCATTTCTAAATTCCCAGAAAGAAAGAAAAAAAGAAAAAAAATTGGCACTTTTGGTGGAATTCCCCTTTAAGCACAAAGATCCTTCTTGTTCTGGTGTTTAGTGTAGAGAGAGAGAGAGAGAGAGAGAAGAAAAAAAAAGTGTACTCCTACTCTGTGTGGAAACAAGAGCAAAATGATTGTTGGTCCTCCTGTTGATTAAAAGCAGCAGAGCAAACTAAACAATGCTTGGATCAGGATTTCATCAGCGGGGAGGAAAAGAAAAAATCTGTTGCTTTTATTCGTACGTCATGTAAATCTGTTTGGGGTTTTTTTTTTTTGGATGAGAGTTGGATGTCAGTTATCGGTAAAGTGGGTTTCAAACTGTACTTCATGTCAAATATGAAAAAGACTGAAAACTTCTCCCTAGAGTTATACAAGAAATCATCTTGTAGAAACAAAAAAAAAAAAAAAAAGAAAAGAAAAGTAGTCGAGGATAAAAGATAAAATGGGACGTTTGCTTCAGTTCATTAGTGCGGACGTGTACAGAAGCAACATGGATGAAAAAGGCTAAATGTGAATAGTAGCTAAAAACATGAATATCAAAGCAGGTGATCGTGTGTTTGTGTGATCTTGTACTTCTATTATTGTGAGGACCAATTTTGAATTTAATAAGAACGAGACAAGAAAAGAAAAAGAGGAGCCCATAGAAAGCTATCATCTCAATTAGCATCCTCATAATAAGTATAGAAATACAAATGTGTGTGTGTGTGTGTGTGTGTGTGTGTGTGTGTGTGTGTGTCTGACCATACTCCAAACTGCAGTCTGAAAAAGCCAGTGTTTTAGGATTTAGAGCAGTCAACAATACAGATTTTAGTAAAGCCGTGCAGACCACTTGAAAGTTTGTAGTATAGTATATTTGATACTATCGTACCATGCCTCCACCTGCTGTTTTTAAACTGCATCCATGTTGGTTTTGAACCTTTTTTTAATACTAGTGACGGACTCTCTGATGAGCCCCGATGCTTTTTTAATTCCACCACACTCGGCACATTCACATTAATTATATAAATATATATATGAGGAGAGTGGAGAGCTTCTTTTTTTTCTTTTTTTCATTCTCTTTCCTCATCAAGATTTTAAAAACTGGCGACCTCCCAGTCCAGTGGGTCACTGCCGGAGATATTCTTCTTGTTTTCTTTCCTGTAAAGAGTCCAACCAGCATGTTTGATTAACTCAGCGGGGAGCGTGGGGTCGATGTTGTTCACGCTCAGAGCTGTCAGACTCTCTGCGGCTATGAAAAGGTGCGAGGAATCAAACATGGCTGATTTTCTCTTTTTTTTTCTCCCCCGTTCCTCCTCTTCACTTTCCTGTCTCCTCTTCTCGCACGTGTAAATATCACTGATTTTTATTTTTTTTTCTCTCTCCTCTTTTTACTTTTTATTACAGAGTTGTTTATATCTTATTTCCCTCTCATTCTGTCGATGAAGCCGTCTTAATTTGTGCATTTTTGTAAATACGTTTCTTTTTTCACGATTCCAAAAATGTGTAAATATTGCAAAAGAGAAAAGGTTAAAAAAAAGAAAAGAAAAAAAAAACAGCCTAAGCCTCATGTTTGTTGATGATCTTTCTCTTTCTCTCTCTCTCTCTCGCTCGCCCTCTCTCTCTCTCTCTCTCTATTTTTCTTGTAGTCCAGTGAAAATTGTAAAGTAAGTTAACTCAACCCTGTTCGGTCCTCTGTGGGACTTTCTGATTGTTGAATGAATACGTTGAAGACTCTCTTCCAAAAATTATCTCTATCTTCTTCTGGGTGGAAAATACATACACAAATTTCAGTGTGCTGATTTTTTTTTTTATAAAGCACCTTACTGGAAGTGGCTCGTAAGTGACTCAGAATCACACTTTCTCACGTTTAACACCAGCCAACCTGCTCCGCCTCCGAGGATCTTACTCAATCCACATTGCTTATTTAATTTTATAGTTTTCTTTTGACCTCCAGTATCTTCCTACCTTTTTTTTTTTTTTTTATTCCTGCAGTTAAAATCTGATTACAACCTCCCTCCTGCTTCCAAAGTAACCAAAAAAAGAGGAAACGCAGTCACATACACAGTTATATTTAAATTGTAAAAAAAAAAAAAAAAAAGGAAAGCTTGAAAAGAGACAAAAAGCTGCTGCAGTTTCTACCTACCTTACCTAACGATGACAAGCTTTTGGCACACTTACCACGTAGTAGATAGTCATAATTTTGGAACAGAGCTCCTTTTTCTTAGTGTGTCGTATCAGATTGCAATATATGATTACTGTGCAGTATTGAGAAATAACGATAAATAAATAAATAAAAAAAAGCTACAAGTCGCTGGCATTTTCAGAGAAAGTGCAACGTCGTGACTTGAGTGATCACAAAAGTGTTTAGTTGGACTTAGAAGTCGCATTACGATGTCCGGCTAGTACTTAACGTGGGCATTTTTTTATGTATTATGTGCTGTACGGCATTCAGAATTGCTGCTAAAGATCACGAGAGAAGCAGAAGTAGATATTTGTATTGCGACTGACTGCAGACAGACGCTTATTTTGCTGTTTGTGTGTGTGTGTGTGTGTGCGCGTGTGTGTGTGTGTGTGTGTGTGTGTGTGTGTGTGTGACCAGGCATCATGCAGACATGTTCAAATTCTTCTAACTTCCTGTTTTTCCTGTTATTCTCTACTTCATTTACACCACCTTAAGGGGATCACTGCATCTCTTTAAGTGGATAAATCACTTTGTTCTTGTCTGCTTTTAATTTTTTCCAGTTCAACGCTGTCGACTTTGATTTCATTTATTTTCCCCCTGGTGGATAGATGTGTCAGAAAGAGAGAGAGAGAGAGAGAGAGGGAGGGAGAGGGCGAGAGAGAGAGAGAGAGAGAAAGAAAAAAACAAACCTGTTTGTCTCTGTTCTCTGTGTGTTGTATGATATGGACTCATTTACTGTAATAAAGTGATGAAACTGTGTTTAAATTGTGAGCATTGTTTTTGTCCTCGTCTGAAGCTTTTTAAAGGTTGTGGAGAGGTTATCATCTGGACTTTTTAGCATGCAACATACAGTGTGGATGCCTTTTTAACCCTCACATACTGCTCATATTTTTACCCGTCACACTACTTACTCTTAATTTAGTCTCTATACCAAACGTCTTCACCACAAATCATTCATAAATCATCAGTCACAGATAAACGAGATTAATCCTTAACGAAGCTGTCACATGATACAATGCTCCTATGCTACATAAAACAGGATAACTTCAATGATGTTAAATGTGAGGAATGCTACTTGAGATATACACTTATATGCACTTTTTTGTAGCCTTCGGTCAGGAACAGATATCGTCAGGTGGTGTCCGACTTTCATTGAGTGTTTCTGCCTTCAACCACTACACTCTCCAGTTGGCGGGCCGGCAGTGATTGGTCAGATCACTGCCTATCTGCTCCTGACCCCCAGCTTTCCTCCTCCCTTTTGCTCCACAGCCAGCAGGAGGCTCGCTCGGCTTCCTCCCCCATCCTGCGAGCATCTTGCTTTTTGCTTCTCCCGTCGAGGCCAAGTACTGACAGCAACTGCCATGCCGACCAATTGGCAGGGAAGCCTCTGCAGCCTATCTCTACTGGGAAGAGCCACACCTGCCAGCCCTTGTCCCTACAGTCTTGGACCAAAGACTGGTACTTGAGGGCGTTCCTCTCGTGGGCTTCGTCACAGCCCTCCTCCCATGGGACCGTCAACTCGACCAGGATCATCTTCTGGTTCTTGCTCGACCACAGCACGATGTGTGGTCGGAGGGTTGTGTGCACCACCTCTGGGAACTTCAGCGCAACATGAACCACCATCTCCCAGGAATTTGCGGTTTGTAGCAGGCCTGTTTTTGTTTTCTTGTTGGTGGAGGGCCTGGCACCCTCCTTAATGAAAGTGATTGGTTTTTTTATGGTTGTGCAGACCGGTTTCTTTTTGCACCTCTCCCGCTCCAGTGTGTCGGCAAGAGACAGAAGGACTTTATCATGGCGCCACCTATACCGTCCCTGGGATAGCGCTATTTTGCACCCTGATAAAATGTGCACCAGCATCCCTCTCTGTCCGCAAAGCTTGCAGAGTGGATCCTCTCTCAGCCCCCAAACATGCAGGTGAGATGGCGAAGGAAGGGTGTCATAAACACACCGCAAGAGGAAGGATATGCGATATGGCTCTAACCTCCATAGTTTTGACCATGAAATTTTGCGCCTGGGCAGATCCCATTTTGTCCAGGCGCCCTGGGAACCTTGTTTCACTGCTTTTGCCATCTGCCTTTCTTCCTCTTGGGTCCGAACTTCCACCTGGACCATGCCCTGCCTGGTTCTTGCATCCGCATTTCCCCATCGCTGAAAATGTGTAGAGCCGAGGCCTTGCCGCTGGATGCATGGGTTGCCGACGATGTTACGTAGCTTTAGAGAGCTGGTTGCTTGCTCCACAGCTGCTTTGGCTGACCACTTGCGCCCAGACCTGGTTGTGACACCTGCTCGCCTCACCAGGTCGTCATTGGAATCGCTGAGGCTTATTTGGACTCTACATTTGGCGACCTTGAACTCTTCAACAACCGATGATAGGGGGAGTTGAAGTTGCCCGGACTGGATGTAGAGGCCCACTGAGGAAAAGCTTGGTGGGACTCCGAGCCACCTCCTTAGGTGCTTGTTGATCTTCCTCTCGATGCCCTCAACAACAGTCATGGGGAACTCGTAGACTGTGAAGAGCCACAGCAACCTGGGGAGGAGGCCGTGTTGGTTCAGCCAAGTCTTGAATTTGCCCGGGAGTCCAGACTTGTCTGTCTTCCTCAGCCCTTTACTGGGTTGTCCACAATGGTTGGAATGATTTCTCCCTGGACACGGAGGCCAAACTTACTGGTAACTTTGCCTCTTTTGATTCTGGATTTCCTGGCCTTGAACAACATTCTTGCCCAGGTGGCTGCGTTGTCCAAGGTTTTCAGCACCCATCTTGCCTGGACATGTGTTGCTGCTGTTATCGTGATGTCATCCATGAACCCACGCAGTACCGGTTGGATGACACCTGACTCCAGTGTGGGGCCACGGGTTACACCCTCTGCTGCAGATATGAGTAGGTTCATGCCCATCAGGAACAGGACAGGAGAGATAGTACATCCTGTGGGGATTCCCTTCTGGAGGTCCAGCCAGTTGGTTGTCAAAGATGTGAATCTCAGTTTGAACCCTCCCAGATAGTTGGTGATCATGTCCTTGACGGCAGCAGGAATGTGGTAGTGGTCGAGCCCTTGTTGGATGAGGTCGTGTGGGACTGACCCGTAAGCGTTTGCGAGATCTAGCCAGACTACTGTGAGGTCGCCTTTTCTATGCTTGGCCTCCTGGATCAACTGGGTGATCATAGAGGTGTGTTCGATACATCCGGAGAATCCAGGGATGCCTCCTTTCTGGATGGATGTGTTGATGTAGTGTTTTGTTTTGTCATGTAGGTCAGTCTTCTTGCAAGTACAGAGAAAAAGATTTTACATTCCACATTCAGGAGGGAGATTGTTCTGAACTGTTCGATTGTGGAGGATCCTTCTTCTTCAGGAACAAAACAGCCCTCTGCCAGTTTCCGGCTTGCTGGGATTGAGCCTTTTGCCTAGATCTTCCTCAAGATCTTCCACAGCCTCCGGAGAAGTTTGGGGCACTTCTTATATACCTGGTATGGTATACCATTTGAGCCCGGAGTAGCTGATGCTCTGGCTTTCTGGATGGTGTCCTGGATTTCCTGCCATGTGGGTTCTCTCCCATTCAGTCCGGTCAGTGGCTTCCCTGGTCTAGGGATATCTAGTTTTTCACCCAGCCCCTGATGTTTATTGGGGTCGCTGTGGGACTCACGAAGGAATTCCTCTGCCTCTGTCTTTGAGCTGCGTAGTGTGCCCAATTTTTGCTGGCCGAGGAGAGTTCTCGTAAAGCCATATGGGTCTTTGACAAACTGCAATATGTTTGAATGTTGGTTTTTTAATGTTTTAAATATAAAATGTGTATTAGATGTTTTTTTTTAAAAGTTGAAACATGTCCATGTTTGTATTATTCTGGGCCACACAAGGAGAAGTCATCTAATTTAAAGCTAAAAGAAAGAAAGAAATAGTGTTGAGAGTGACTTTGCTGTTCTCAATGTGACCCTTAACAGTACCTGTATAAGGGTTAAAGACTGTTTTAAACTGCAACGAATATTTACCAAACTCATCATCCAGACTGTTTGTCCCCTGTTTGGCCCACTGTGTGTCTTAAATGATCAAACTCACTTCCACACAGAGTTTGATCATTTATGTGAACAGACTGTAATATAATTGTAATTTGACCAGATCTGTCTGCCTTGATTTAGTTTGGCAGAGTTACACTGAATGAATCACCTTTCAGTGACTTTGGGTAATGTAATGGTCATGTCTTCTTGATTAAAGGCTGACCAATTAAGTTGCCTGCTACTTTAACGAACATCAGTGCCAAACTCTCTTTTACTGAGTTGTTTCAACAATAGGAGGAACTTTAAATTTCACAAATCAATCAATTAATGTATCCTATATACCATAATACACTATGCTTATTTTTTTAAGGTAGTTTTGCCTCAGAACAAGTATTCGATGACACGTGGTGACAGTTTAGGGGAATTTATTAACA
This sequence comes from Scomber colias, assembly GCA_021039105.1. NCBI lineage: Eukaryota > Metazoa > Chordata > Actinopteri > Scombriformes > Scombridae > Scomber > Scomber colias. The sequence continues at coordinate 53,786 of JAJDFG010000689.1, forward strand.
GCCACAAAAAAGGGTGGAAGCAAATAATATAATATTTTATAATATTATACATGTATGTATGTATATATGTTATTTGGTTTGTATCAGCCTGGGACTTTTTATTTCTTCGTCTTTCACATCTGTCTGTGAAGCTGCTGAATATCAGACCGCACATACTGTAAGATGAAGGTCTCAAAGGATCAGTAAAAGTTAAAGCTTCAAGAAAGTAAAAATCAAATAATATTATAATGTTCAGGCTAACAGCCAGTTATTTGTTTAGTATCACCCTGGGAGTTTCATTTCTTTGTCTTTCACATCTGTTTTTGAAGCTGGTGAATGTCAGACACCACGTAAAGGCAAAGTCCTTAAGGATAACTAAAAGTTAAAGCTTCAGATTTTTTGGCATGGAAATTAATGTATGCAGTGTTGCATCACCTCGACTATCTATGCATGTGTTTGTGTAACAATGTTATGTGTCACCTGCTTAAAAATTACCAGCATTTGATGGAGGTCTTGTGTATTTCTGAGCATCTTTGTGTAAAACCCATGTCACATGAATCAATAAATAACTGTACTGTTTTTTAAAGTTAATCAGTTATTTTATATTTCCTTGTTGTTCTCTCTGTATAAAAGCTCGTTATTCCACAGTTGTGCAGAACATTCAGTGGAGAGATTCAACTTTGCTGAAGCAGGTGAGAGTTGCAGGTTATATTCGTCTTACTAACCCTTTTCATGAGATGTTACGATATTATGTCTTCATATGAAGTCAGTAAGGAGTTCAGTGTAAGTCATTTCTGTCATTGATGTTTCTTTTCTGATTATTACATTTGTCCTGCAGCCGTCCAACACTTCACAATGAGGATCGTTCTTCTTCTCTGTGCTGCCTTCGTTCTGAGGGTTGCAACAGGTGAGACTAACCACTACGCTAATAATGTTCTGTCACACTGTTACAAAGACCAAAGTAAACCATTAGACGTCATGGGTGCTCACTCTTTCTCTTACTCTGGCTATCATTACAAAATACACTGATGGAATAAAACATTTGTTTTTTTGTTAATTAGACCTGGGAGTTAATGGGGCACAATGTTTTTACTGGTAATGATAATGTTATTTGTGTTTCTCCAGTTGTGCTGCGTCTCTTCAAACAACTTTCTTAAACTTCAGCCATAATGGCAGTAGAGCTAGTTTAGTATTTGAACTTGTTTCAGAGCACAGAGAAAAATGTCTCCACCGATTTAAAAAAAACAACAACTAATTTTTTGGTGTATTCTGTAGCTATTGTTGTATAGATGATTTGTATAATATATTACAGGTACTTACATTACAGGTGCTTATATTACATGTTGGTAATTCCAGCTCATTCTTATCACTGCAGAGCCAATCAAGGCAAAGTTGGCCGTGCAGCCGAACATGACTCAAGGTAAGAGAGAAAATCTTGGACGGCAGATAAAAACCTCACACTTCAATTCTTCAAATTTGAAATCATGACAAATAAAACAGGATGTGATTTGTGTGTTTGTACTAAATGTTGCATAAGTGCCACTGAGCAAAGATTCACAATCTCTATAAATAATATATCCAAAATGCATTAATAGAAAATTATTATCATTATTATTATTTTTATAATGAATTAAATGAATTGGTTTGTTTTCCAGAGGCGATGTCAGGATCGTTGTTGACCCAGGCGGCTGAAAGAAAGACCGGAGACCAGCCACTTCCTGTGATGGAGGCAGGAACGGGGGCATTGGGTGACATGAGGTCGAGTGGGTGTGATCGTTTCCCTGGGTGGGAGCAATATGGATCCAGATGCTTCAAACTCTTCCCCACACCAATGAAGTGGATCGATGCAGAGGTAAAGCCTGACACAAAGTGTTAAAACCACGTCATTGTATTTGATCTACAGTACTTCTACCTAAATACTCACTTTAATAGGGGTGAAGCACTCAGAAAGTCATAGAGCATTGACACCAAATGATGTCCGTCATTAAGAGCTCTTCATCTCTTCGTTTACAGAAACATTGTTCGTATTTTGGTGCCAACCTCGCCTCCATCCACAACCCGGGGGAACATGATCTTCTCATGGGAATGGCATCATGGCAATACTACGGAGCCTGGATCGGTGGCTCAAATGCTGTTGAGGTGAGAACGATTAATGCAGATTAGAGAAACTGATCTGTTGTTTTTTTCGATCAAATCTGTATTTCAGAAAGCAATATGTCGAGTAATTTAATTTTAAATAGTTTAAATCTTTAGATGTTCGACACACAGTTTTACACCATAAAGTAGGCTTATGTAATTATTTTTTCTCAACAGACCTCTACATGGTTATGGAGTGATGGATCCATATATTATTACTCTCACTGGATCCTTGGCCAGCCAGACAACTGGCATGGAGAAGAAAAATGCATGGAAATTATAGGAGGTACTGCATCTTTGATGTCTTTTAAATTACTTGATTACAACTTTGCAGATTAAGGACTAAACACATCAGTTTAAACCTATTTCTAAAATACTAATTAGAAAAAATTGCATTTCTCTCTAGCTTCCTTGTTAGGGTGGCGTGATCTCAATTGTGAAGATAGCCATCCCTTCATCTGTGGAACAAGACCAGATGGACCACTTTAACTCATTTAATCAAAGTGTTCTGTGTGTGTGGTCTTCTACAGTCAGCACAGGATCATAAGTTTATAACCTTTGTAGATCAGATGAAACTATCAGAACCAATGATAACATTTCTGTATTCTGCATTTGGAAAATAAAGCTTCTTGTAATTGCCTTTCCTACCATGATACTGTTTTAGTAAATATATGTCTCTGATATCCAGCTCCTTTCATATGTTTCCTAGAAAGAGATACATGTGAATTCAATGTCAAATCCTAATATAGCCTCTTCTTAGTGGCAGCTTGAACATCATGTGAGATGGGACATGAATAGGGATGTGTGTGTGTTCTTCCATTAAGTGACCAGCATTGGTTCTGAAAAACCTAACACAGTTTTTCCAGCAGATGTCTCTCCAACTTTGTGAGTTTGTAGTACTAGTTTGAATATGACAAATTCTGAGCAAAGGCCAGGTGGTTTCTTCCAGTTTGATCGTTTGGTGTCCCGAACCACTTTTTAAAGCTTTTGTGCTGTGACTATACTGCAGCTCCAGGTGACTTACTGTATATGAATTAATGTTAATTACTATAATTTTGAACACTCCTGGTTTTATGTGTGTTTACTCTGGATGAGTCGTCCAGCTGTGCATCAGTCACAGAATTAACTGTGCTTCTGTTTTCTTACATAACTTTTTTATTCATTCTCAAACTATAAAAAAACCTTTATATATTCATTTTTTACAGTATATAGGTGCATTTAATACCATCTTTAAATGTGTCCCGTTTGCCAACCACGAACCCATCATCTGCAGCTCTAACACAGAGTTTGTATCTGTTTCTGACTCACTGAACTAACAGGAGGTATTGTTTTGCAGTCAAAGTTTCCACACAGTTTTCCTTATAGTTTAGGGATTTAATCCATTCTTTACATCACTACAATTCAGGGGGAAATATTTCACTTTCTACCCCATTTAACAGCTTTTTGCTAGTTACTTTTCAGATGAAGATTTGACACAATTAATAATATAACAAGCTTTTAAAATACAAAACATAGTTAAAGATGTTTCCAACCTTTTGGTCTTTTGACCTCTTACAAAAAGCAGTGTGTAGCCGGCTCACATTTCAGATGTCTATGTGTTGTTAACAGCTCTACCAAACAGTGATTTTTCCTTCTAAACTTCTCACATGGTTTCATTTCAATAAATGTTCCAATAATCCAATATTTCAGCAAAAATCAAAGACTAGAGAAAAAGTGCAAAAACTGAAAACAGATTTGCTCTTCTTTCCTCTCCCATTAATCATCTCACCGCTCCTCACATTTATCTGCTGACCCTTTGGAGGGGCCCCACCCCTAGGTTGGGAACCACTGGACTAAACTAGCTAACGTTATATAAAGTAGTGTAAACTAGCTCCACAACTAGCAGCTACAACAGTGACAGTCTGTAACTAACAACTCATATGTACATCATCCAGTTTATCTGACTGACCTCATGTTTAACTGTTAGAAAACTGAAAATTAAAGTTAAACAATATTTTAATATAATAATCATTTCCTAGACCCTCCTAGCTCTCTTTAAATCACATCCAAAATGCATTAAGACCAAAGGAGACGTTGACAGAACATAACTTGACTCGAGTCTTGACGTAAGAGGAAAAACTTTATTTTCCAAATGCAGATTACAGAAATGTTATCATTGGTTCTGATAGTTTCATCTGATCTACAAAGGTTATAAACTTGTGATTCTGTGCTGACTGTAGAAGACCACATACACCGAACATACTTTGATTAAATGAGTTAAAGTGGTCCATCTGGTCTTGTTCCACAGATGAAGGATTGAGTATATTCACAACTGAGATCATTCCACCCTAAAAAGGAAGCTAGAGAGAAATGCAATTTTTTCTAATTAGTATGTTAGAAATAGGTTTGAATTTATGTGATTAGTCCTTAATCTGCAAAGTTGTAATCAAGTAATTTAAAAGACATCAAAGATACTATACCTTGACGGATAATTTCCATGCATTTTTCCACCCCATTAGTGTTGTCTGGCTGGCCAGGGATCCAGTGAGAGTAATGATATATGGATCCATCACTCCATAACCACGTAAAGGTCTGTTGAGAAAAAATAATTACATGACTCTACTAACACTAACACTTTTTTTTTTTTTTTCTTTTTTTTTTTAAGATTTTGTTCGCATAGACGCCTTTATTTATCAGTAGACCGACAGGAAACATGGGAGAGAGAGGGGGGTGTGACATGCAGCAAAGGACCTCCGATCGGGATTCAAACCGGGGTTGGCTGCGTATATGGTATGGGCTCTAACCACTCGATCACCTGCGCACCACCACATAAGTCTAGTGGTGTAAAACTGTCTCTGTCGAACATCTCAAAGATTTAAACTATTTAAAATTAAATTACTCGACATATTGCTTTTTGAAATACAGATTTGATTGAAAAAAACAACAGTTTCTCTAAACTGGGTTAATCTTTCTCACCTCAACAGCATCTGAGCCACCGATCCAGGCTCTTTGTTGATCTGTCCGTGATGCCATTTCCATGAGAAGATCATGTTCCCCCGGGTTGTGGATGGAGGCGAGGTAGGCACCAAAATACATACAATATTTCTGTAAACGAGGAGATAAAGAGCTCTTAATGACGGACTTGATTGATGTCAATGCTCTATGACTTTCTGAGTGCTTCACCCCTATTAAAGTGAGTATTTAGGTAGAAGTACTGTAGATCAAATATACAATGATGTGGATTTAATGCTTTGTGTCAGGCTTTACCTCTGCATTGATCCACTTCATTGGTGTGGTGAAGAGTTTGAAACATCTGGATCCATATTGCTCCCACCCAGGCAAATGACCACACCCACTCGACCTCATGCCACCCATTGTCCCCATTCCTGCCTCCATCACAGGAAGTGGCTGGTCTCTGGTCTTACTTACAGCCGCCGGTCCTGACATCGCCTCTGGAAAACAAACCAATTCATTTAATTCATTATTAAAAAAATAATAATAATGATAATAATCATTTTCTATTAATGCATTTTGGATATATTATTTATAGAGATAGTGCATCTTTGCATCAGTGGCACTTATGCAACATTTAGTACAAACACACAAATCACATCCTGTTTTATTTGTCATGATTTCAAATTTGAAGAATTGAAGTGTGAGGCTTTTATCTGCCGTCCAAGATTTTCTCTCTTACCTTGAGTCATGTTCGGCTGCAGGGCCAACTTTGCCTTGATTGGCTCTGCAGTGATAAGAATAAGCTAGAATTACCAACATGTAATATAGTACTTGTAATATATTATACAAATCATCTATACAACAACAGCTACAGAATACACCAAGGTAAAAAAAACAACTTTATATCTCCCAGGTTTAATTAACACAAAAACCTAATGTTTTATTCCATCAGTGTTTTTTGTAATGATAGCCACAAGTTGTGGCTACGCTAGGGATTTTGGGCCCCATGAAAAGAATCTTTTCAGGGCCCCCTAACACAGCGGCGAAATTTTTTGATGCTATTTTACATACAATTATGCATTTTAATGGTATTTCTGACTATCATTACCAGAAGAGGATCCTGGACCTGGCTCTGTAGAGTGCACATGACATACATTAATTATATAGTATTTCCTATAATATAACTATTTGTAATAGCATAGTCACCAACATGTAAACTTCTCTGATTGGACTGAGAGCAGTCACCCCAGTCTGCTGCACACACCACAGATGTTCTCCTCTGTTCTTACTGCACGTCTTCTATTTCATTTTTAAAAAGGGTTTATGCTTTTTAAACCATTAAAATTGTTCAAAATGACTTTTATTTCATTCATTTTAATTAATCTTTCCCATAACATATTCACCTTTGTATTGTTTTGAAACTGTAGTAAAATGTATTATTATTATTATTATTATTATTATTGTTATTATTTCAACACACACAGCTGCTCACCTCCTTCCTCATGTGGGGGCACTGGGGCTGGTTCAGGGGCAGGGGAAGTTGGGGGCTGACAGACAGCTGCTGGTGCACTTGACTCTGTTCAGAATGAAGCATCATTTTGACAAAGGGGAGATCAACTATTATTGAATAAGAACAGCTTGATAAATGTTTGACTGGATTGATTATTTAACTAATATAGCAGTAAAATGTAAAAATCCAGAGTTTTCTTGAGCTAACATGGTGAGAAAAGTGAGCTAGCTTATAGACCACAGACAGGGACAAAGTTAATATTCCATAACTTTCCACCACAACTAACAAACCCACCTTTTTTTAAAAAATATTGGGTGACATTAACACATCAAGAAGTTATTTAAAGATTTTTCTCTGCTCTGAAACACGTTCATCTAGCAGACTAGCTCTACTGCCATTATGGCTGAAATATAAGAAAGGTGTAGAGATGCAACACAACTAGAGAAACATCATCACTACCAGTATAAACATTGTGCCCCATTAACATTGACCAGTAGGTAAAATAATTATTTATGTCTCCCAGGTTTAATATCAGTGTATTTTGTAATGATAGCCAGAGTAAGAGAAAGAGTGAGCACCCATGACATCTAATGGTTTACTTTTGGTCTTTTCAACAGTGTGACAGTACATTATTAGAGTAGTGGTTAGTCTCACCTGTTGCAACCTTCAGAACGAAGGCAGCACAGAGAAGAAGAACGATCCTCATTGTGAAGTGTTGGACGGCTGCAGGACAAATGTAATAATCAGAAAAGTAACAGAAGAAACATGAAACATGACAGAAATGACTTACACTGAACTCCTCACCGACTTGATATGAAGATATAATATCATAACATCTCATGAAAAGCTGCTCAGTAAGATGAATATAACCTGCAACTCTCACCTGCTGCAGCAAAGTTGAATCTCTCCACTGAATGTTCTGCAAATCTGTGGAGTAAAGAGCTTTTATACAGAGAAATCAACATGGAAATAACAGTATAACAAAGATAAGGGACATGGAACTTCGGAAGTACAAAAGGACACTTCATAAAAATGTCACTGGATTATCAAAAGTACACAAATGTAGTGGTATTTGATATTCACCAGCTTCACACACGGATGTGGAAGTCAAAGGAGGGAAAAACTCCAGGATGATTAATTGGCTTTTTGCCTTTGAAATATTATTTGTCCCTACTTTCTTGCAATTTGAGTTGTTCTGCCAGGAAGTAATGCAACTTAATCGGTCAGCCTTAAGTCAATACAACATGACCAAGTACATTACCCAAAGTCATTAAAAGGTGATTTATTCAGTGAAACTCTGCCAAAGTAAATCAAGACACACAGATCTGGTCACATTACATTTATATTTTATAATCTGTTCACACATAAATGATCAAACTCTGTGTGGAAGTAAGTTTGATCATTTTAAACACACAACAGGGTACAAACAGTCTGGATGATGGATGGATTTCCCATCAGAGCCTCTATATATATATATTTGTTGCAGTTTTAAACACTCTTTAACCCTTATACAAGTACTGTTCAGGGTCACATTGAGAGAAGCAGAGTCACCCTCAACACTATTTTCTTCAACACAGGACCACAGTGTAATGCTTCATTAAGGATTAATCACATGTTTATCTGTGACTGATGAGGTATTTATGAATGATTTGTAGTTCTGAAGTTTGGTATAGAGACTAATTACGAGGAAGTATTATGATGAGTAATGATATGAGCAGTATGTGAGGGTTAAAAAGCATCCACACTGTATGTTGCATGCTGAACAGACTCCACAGACACCAACCTTTAACCACATTTATAACAATAATTTTACACTTTATTCATGGGAGCCTTTCAAAACACTTAAGGACACTTTACAAGAAACAAATAAAAACAAACAACAGTGAATCAAACACAATAAAATCAGCAAAGATTGGCAGCACAGAGAAGAAGAACGATCCCCATTGTGATGTGTTGGACGGCTGCAGGACAAATATAATAATCAGAAAAGTAACAGAGAAGAAACATCAATGACAGAAATGAATTACACTGGACTCCTCACTGACTTCATATGAAGACATAATATCATAACATCTCATGAAAAGCTGCTCAGTAAGATGAATATAGCCTGTAAATCTCACCTGCTGTCTGACCATTCTGTGTTTGGAGTTATGAGGCCACTCGTGAATGGCCGTTGTTTTTGGAGTTGTTACTCTCCTTGGTAGGGATGAAAGGATGGTATTGTAGAAGGGGAATAGTAGGTGTCGTAGACCTCCTCCTCTATGCAGAGATGGTTTTTCCACTTTTACATTGATGGCTTCTTTTACTTCTCTTTCAAACATCTGTGCTCCCTATCCAAGATCTTTACATTGCTGTCGTCAAAGGAGTGTGCCTTTTCCTTTAGAAGGAACTGGACCTGAGGAATTAGCCCTTCTGTGTTGGGCCATACGCTTGTTTAAAGGTTGTTTGGTTTCATCAATTTATAAGTCTTTGCATTCTTCGCTGCATTGGACAGCATATATCAGATTACTTTTCTGGGTGTATGGTTCTCTGTCTTTTTGGTGTACCAGTTTCTGTCTGAGTGTGTTACAGGGATTTGGTGTTTGTTGAAAATCCTCTGGAGTTTCTCAGATACCACAGACACATATGGAATAACTATGTTTTAGTGTTTATTTCTTTCCTCAGCACCCTCAGTGTTGGTCTTCCTCCTTGGAGTGTGTTGCTGTTTTTTACAAAGGTCTGACTGGGATCAGGGCCCTTTGTATGCAAGGGAAGAATAACTGATCCTTTTGTAGTTGCATACCCATAAAAACACTTAGGACGCAGGCCTATATGAATTCATGTTCATTACTATAATTTTGAACACTCCTGGTTTGTGTGAGTCCAGCTGTGCATCAGTCAAGTAACCCAGTGACAGAGATAACGGTTTTCTTACAGCAGAACTTTATCGGGAATGTCACTGGTATTTTTTTATTTATTCATTCCCAAACTATTAAAAACATTAATATATTCCTGATTATATGTGGCTCCATTTAATCACTAAATGTGTTCTGTTTGCTAACTGCTAACACAGCCTATGGATTTGCTTAATTTTGTTTAGATGGTGACTACAAGATAGTGCTGCCACTAACAACTAATCTTTCGACTAATTTTTCGATTAGTCGACTAATCTAAATGACTAATTTCCCCAAAAAATGGTTGCCATTTCATTCATTTTGTTAAGAATGCAACTCAAAAGGCCAAAATATAAAATGTCACCTTTACCATTACAAATGTAAACATAAAATAAATAAATTACAAAATTAAATATTATTTCGAGAGCCCATTCCACCTAAAAAAAAAAAAAAAAATTCTAAAGGCCATAATGACTATAATGTTATATTAAAATGTTGAAACATTTGGGATGAGAATGAGATAGAAAGTAGTGCAGTTGGCTAAATCTGTCACAATAGCACAGTTCAACCACTAGATGGTGACAAAGAGCGTGTTTGCATTGAGGACGACGATACAGGCTATCTGCAATTCATCCCCTATGCCATGTAAATAAATGGAAACTGGCTTGAATCAACTCAAAATGATCCAGAGATATTGGAGTAGCTGTTACTAGGAATATTATGCGACCAGACACAACTTTTAACCACAACAACAGCGAAGGTAAAACATAATGTCTAGTTGTAAATTTACAGTGGGAAGTTTGTTTAGATTTTTCTTTGATGGTTTATTTCGCTAGTTGGCGCAATCAGTTGCTCGGTGTTTGACTTGTGTTTGGTTGAGTTGTAAATGATTGTGCTGGCTCAATAGCTGAACTTCTTCTGAACAAAACGGTGTGTCACATGACTATATTGGCGCTGGCGGGGGCTCTCTGGCTTCTTACAAATATTGCATATAGCAATAATATAAGCTCAGATAACATTTGGCTGTTTTTTGTGTGAGTGTGTTTTTGAACGATGACAAGCCGGAATGAAAACAAGCCGAAATTAAATAGGAGTAACGAGGCTTTTTTTTTTTTTTTTTTTTTAAATGTAAGGAGTATAAGTAAAAAGTCGGCTGAAAAATAAATACTCCATACGCTTTTCCCAGGAGTAGGTGTGTGCCAGTTGCAGAAGTAGGTGCTGGTTTATGTAAAGCAAAGCAAAACATTGTTCAACATAGTTTCCTAAAACATTACCAAAGAGTCCAGGTGGTCTGCTTAACACCCAAAGACAGTACGCCATCGTACTTCACATGATTTATAAAATGGGAGAGAGGGTAGCCAATTTAACCAGCAGGGTGTGTACAGCAAAAACTAGGTGTGGAGGGGAATTACCTGATCTCAGATGAGCCGTTTGAGACTGGAGACCAAAAATAAATAGGCGGGAGACGCATCGACAAAAAAAAAAATTGCAGTCGACGAATTTTCATCGTCGATTAATCACGGCAGCTCTACTACAAGATTTCATCTTGGTGCAAACCCATCATCTGTAGCTTTAACAGTTTGCATGTGTTTCTGACTCATTGAACTAACAGGAGGTATTGTTCTGCAGTCAAAGTTTCGGGATTTAATCCATTCTTGATGTCACTACAATTCCGATAGAAATCTTTCACTTTCTACACCATATGACCGCTTTTTACTATGTTACTTTTCAGATGATTTGACACAACACTATAGCCTAACAAGCTTTAAAAAAAAAAAAAAAAAGTTAGATAAAACCAGTGGTTCTCAACCTTTTAGTCTTTTGACCTCTTACAAAAAGCAGTGTGTAGTCAGGCTCACATTTCAGATGTCTGAGTTGTTCTGTCTATGAGCCACCAAATAGTGATTTTCCCCCACATGTTTCATTTCAATAATTGTTCAAATGATTGAATATTTATGCAAAAATCAAAAGATTAGAGAAAGCTATAGTTTAGTATGATTGAGAGATATATATCTATATATCACACACACACAGTATAGTGTAAACTAGCTACAACAGTAACAGTCTAACAACTCATATGTACATCATCCAGTTTACCTGACTTCATTTAATATTAGAAAAACAAAAACCCACACACGACACCTTCCTAGGCCAGTAAGGCTGTCTTTAAAAATCACATCCAAAATGCTGCATTAAGGAGACGGAACATAACTTGACATAAGAGGAAATGCTTTATTTTCCAAATGCAGAATACAGAAATGTTATCATTGGTTCTGATAGTTTCATCTGATCTACAAAAGGTTATAAACTAGTGATCCTGTGCTGACTGTAGAAGACCACACACACACAGAACACTTTGATTAAGGGAGTTAAACTGGTCCAAATGGTCTTGTTCCACAGATGAAGGGACGACTGTCGTCACAATTTTGATCATTCCACCCTAAAAAAACAAAAAACAAAAAAACAAACCAAACACACACGGAACGCAGTTCTCAATAAGTATTTTAGAAATTTTATACTCATGTGATTAGTACTTGTCAAAATTGGAAGCAAGTCATTTAAAAAGATTCTACCTTGAGAGTTCATTTCCATGCATCTTTCCTGCGAGCCATTCGGCTCACCACTGCCCCAGTTAGTGTAACCACCAAATATGGATCCATCACTCCATAACCATGTAGAGGTCTGTTAAGAGAAAATAATTACAAGTCTACATTATGGTGTAAAACTGTCAAACATTTAAACAATTTGAAGTTAAATTACTCTACATTTTGCTTTTTGAAATACAGACATTTGACTGAACAAAAACATAGATCAGTCTCTCACTTTAACAGCATCTGAGCCACCGATCCAAACTATTCCTTGATTTGTCCGTTTCGCTAGGCTGTAGAGAAAATCATGTTCCCCCGGGTTGTGGATGGAGGCGAGGTTGGCAATAAATGCATTACATTCTTTCTGTAAACAAAGATGAAGAGCTCTTAATGACAGACATACTTTGATGTCAATGCTTTGTGACTTTGAGTGCTTCACTCCTATTACAGGGAGTATTTAGGTAGAAGTATTGTAGATCAAATACAACAATGTGGATTTAACAACCCGCTGTGTCAGGCTTTACCTCGGCATTGATCCAGGTCTTTGGTGTGGTTAAGAGTTTAAAGCATCTGGTTCCATATCGCACCCATTCAGGAAAACAACCTTCCCCATTTGGCCTCATGTCACCCAATGTCCTTTTTCCTGCCTCCGTCACAGGAAGTGGTTGGTCTTTGGTTGTTCTTTCAGCCGCCTGGGTCGTCAAAGGTCCTGGCGTCGCCTCTGGAAAACAAACCAGTTAAAATTGACTTTATTAAAAATAATTCCCTGTGTAGAGATTATGAATCTTTCCTCAGTGGCACTTCTGCATCATTTAGTACAATCTACAAAAGACAGTTTGTCACCATTTCAAATTTGAAGAATTGAAGTGTGAGGTTTTTGTCTGCTGTCCAAGACTTCCTCCCTTACCTTGAGTCCTGTTCGGCTGCGCGCCCAACTTTGACTTAATTGGCTCTGCAGTGGAATAAGAATAAGCTAGAATTAAACATGTAATATAATTTATTATTTTTTTTTAAGTCTAGTAGTTTTTGCAGATCAAATTTTAAAGGTTGAATATGTAGAATATTTATTAAAAGCTATATATTTTTTTTAAATAATACAGCCACGGGGCATTTTGAGGGGTACAGAATGAAAGTATTGCTTTTCCATAAAAAAAAAAATTTAGTCTGAATTAATATTTTTAAAATTTTTTGACGGGTTCGACAATGACGTTCTGACACGTTCTGTGTACACTGTACCAGCCAATTAGCGGCCGGAATTGCGGGTTGCCAGGGTTGTCTGTTGTTCTGGCACAGCTACTGTAGGCAGGCACTGGGTGAAATGGAGTTGTAAACAAACACGGCCGTGTTGGACTCACTAAAACCAGTGTTTTTTGCTCTCAAGTACAACTTTTCATCACAAAACTTCGAAGGTAAGACAGAATATCTGTTAGTCGCTGTAAATAAGTGGTTGTTTACCTTTGTATTCTTTGGCTGCTGGTTCACTGAGTTTTTAGCGCAATAATAGTGGTACTGTTGAACTCGCCAGGGTCTTAGCTTTCATATGAGATGCTATTTGTTTGTGTACCATGAAGTATCAAAACGGTAGCAATGGAAAACTTTCTGACGCTATTCGGATTTTGATATTTGATCATTAACCTCTTAACGCACGCTGTTCCGTTCACGGGACGGGACGGATGTTAGGAGGTAGCCACACGGTCTTCTGAATGTTTTAAACACCGACCCTTAAACATATATACTCATGCCGTACATTGTTGGAAAGCTTAGATTGTTCTGATTCATTCAAGACCACTCACGACTTATATGGTTGCTCACAGCCGTAATAGTATTACCGATTAGCTCGGCTAGCCACTCAGCTAAGTGAGAAAAGCTATAATGCCAACATACCTTCAAAGTCTTCCCTTTATCCACAACGATCATCTTATGACTCAGGACTTTCTGTACAGCTCGCCAAGTATCCATTCTTGTGAAATATGAAATCCGTTTTCATAAAACCGGAAATTTTCCTCAATATGTCCATGTATTTAGTCCAACACGTAATGTAATAACACAAATAACAAACCATATACGGTCCGTTTACGTCATTTCCTGACCTGCGCGTCCATCTCAGAGTACACGTGACTAGATGTTTACGACCGTGAGCCTCTTCTGCTTCTGACGACACCACACACAAGCCAATCGGTGTTTAGGATTAGGCAGTACATGCAGAGACATTGCTGCTACTCCCACTGGCGTTACAATGTAATGTACCTCGGTGGTTTCAAGTCAGTTACAGCGAGGGTATGTTCGCTTCCTGTTTTCAAAATAAAAGCACCAACTCTATCGTTATGGTTTTCTTAATAATAAAAGGCAACGGGTGTTTTATTTTGTGAAAATGACCGGAAGTGCGTTACTCGCTACGGCTAACTTGAGTGGCTCCGAATTCACAGGAACAAAACTTTAAGCAGATGTTATTTGGACAAATTAGCGTCACATTGTGGATCTAAAGGGCTACTTTCTCGCCTAAAAAGGTTAGACATGTGGATAAAGTGGTATATTTACATTTACAGAGTTAGAGCTAAAATAAAATCCGGCACCGGACCTGGCAACCCGACTGCTGGAATTACTTTTTGGTTGTTGCGACTACGATCTCGAGACATTAGATGGCGTTGTTCTGCTCATTCTACATATTCTACCTTTAATCTTTAATTGATTGACAATCCTCAATCTCTTCTGTACCTGGATGTTCAAGCCTACAGCACAACTATGACATTTCTACACCGTTTCTTGAGGCAAAGATTAATTAAATGTTTTTAATTGTACATATTATACAGAGCATTAAAAAAAAAAAAAAAAAAAAAAAAAACACTCTACAGAACACATCAAAAAGTTATTTAAAGATCAGTGGAGACATTTTTCTCTGCTCTGAAACACGTTCATCTAGCAGACTAGCTCTACTGCCATTATGGCTGAAATATAAGAAAGGTGTAGAGACGCAACACAACTAGAGAAACATCACTACCAGTATAAACATTGTGCCCCATTAACATTGACCAGTAGGTAAAATAATTATTTATGTCTCCCAGGTTTAAGATCAGTGTATTTTGTAATGATAGCCAGAGTAAGAAAGTGAGCACCCGTGACGTCTAATGGTTTACTTTTGGTCTTTGTAACAGTGTGACAGTACATTATTGGAGTAGTGGTTAGTCTCACCTGTTGCAACCCTCAGAACGAAGGCAGCACAGAGAAGAAGAACGATCCTCATTGTGATGTGTTGGACAGCTGCAGGACAAATGTAATAATCAGAAAAGAAATACCAATGACAAATGACTTACACCGAACTCCTCACCGACTTTATATGAAGACATAATATTATAACATCTCATGAAAAGCTGTTCAGTAAGATGAATATAACCTGTAAATCTCACCTGCTTCAGCAAAGTTCAATCTCTCCACTGAATGTTCTGCTCTTCTCCTACTGCTGGTCAATTTAAACTCACTGTACCCCTGCTCCACTCTACTTCATCAGCCAACTCTGTACACCTGGACTCTCTGCTCATCCCCAATCAACCCATTATATATTCTCCTGTTGTCCACTCGCTCTTGGCCAGATTGTCTTTGTCTACATGCCAGACTGCCCAGCACTCATTTACAGACAGTTTTCCTGGTTTTGACCTGGCTTGCCTTGGACCTCCTCTCCTTGTGTTTAACCCTGGTGAATGCACCCATAGACATATATACGTAGACTCTGCATTAATTGCTGCTGCCGATTGGAGCGACGTGCCTACACTGTGGCCATCTTGGTCCAGGGCCACTCGCTCCTGCAGTGCATTGTGTCTATAGAGGAATGATGTGTTTGCGCTATTAAAAAGGGATCATACATCGCTCAATTGTAATTAAAATAAATAAATTAAATAGCTGAATTGTCAACATTCACACGGGTTGTTTGTTACAAATGTCAGATAGATAGATAGACACGTTTTTAACAAATCAAACCGTTTGGAAAGTGGTTGAGATTTCATTGACTAATTCTACTTTGAAACTGTGGAGTACCTCTTACCTCCATAGATGTACATGCACTACTGCCTCTGCTAGCCCTGTACCAAGATGGCGGCGCTTTAGGCACGCCTCTTCACAGTCAATGCGGCGTCTACGTATATATGTGTCTATGAATGCACCAGCCTTCTGTCCCTGACCTCAAGTATCGCCTGCGGCTGTGTGGCGTTCTCCGGCTATCGATCCTGTCAGGAAAGCCCAGACTTCCTCTTGGTCAGCCTTGTCCGTGAGTGCTACTGGCATTGCCTTACCTACTGCCAGCTCTGTCTTTGGTGACCCTGAGCCCTGCCTGTTGCCCTACACATCGTGCCAGATACCTGTTCTTGTTACCTTGCTATATTGAATAAAATCACTTCAAACTGCTCCTGGGTGTTTTGTGCTGCAATTGGGTCTCATCACCTCCGCACCCTCTGAAATATTATTTGTCCCTACTTTCTTGCAATTTGAGTAGTTTAATAAAATCAGTGTATTATACTCTTCTCCCATTTATCTGCTGACCCTTTGGAGGGGCCCCACCCCTAGGTTGGGAACCATTGGACTAAACTATTTAACTGTAAACTAGCTCCACCTCCAGCAGCTACAACAGTAACAGTCCGTAACTAACAACTCATATGTACATCATCCAGTTTAACTGACCTCATGTTTAACTGTTAGAAAACTGAAAATTGAAGTTAAGCCATTTTCTAATATAATAATCCTTTCCTAGACCTTCCTAGCTCTCTTTAAACCACATCCAAAATGCATTAAGACCAAAGGAGACGTTGACAGAACATAACTTGACTCGAGTCTTGACGTAAGAGGAAAAACTTTATTTTCCAAATGCAGAATACAGAAATCTTATTGGTTCTGATAGTTTCATCTGATCTACAAAGGTTATAAACTTGTGATCCTGTGCTGACTGTAGAAGACCACACACACACACCGAACACATTTTGATTAAGGGAGTTTAAGTGGAACATCTGGTTTTGTTCCACAGATGAAGGGACGACGATCTTCACAATTGAGATCATTCCACCCTAACAAGGGTGAGTCTAGAGAGAAATGCAATATTTTCAATTAGTATTTTAGAAATAGATTTAAACTGATTTGATTAGTATTTTAATCTGCAAAGTTGTGATCAAGTAAATTAAAAAAGACATCCAAGATACTGTACCTTCAAGGATACTTTCCATGCATTTTTCCTGATTATACAAGTTATTCGGCTCACCACGATCCCAGTTAGTGTAATTAAACATGGATCCATCACTCCATAACCACGTAGCGATCTGTTAAGAGAGAATAATTACATTAATCTACATTGTGGTGTAAAACTGTCTTTGTCAAACATCTCAAAGATTTAAACTATTTGAAATTAAATTACTCTACATTTTGTTTTTTGAAATACAGACATGATTGACAAATGTGACTGAATAAAAACACAGATCAGTCTCTCACTTCAACAGCATTTGAGCCACCGATCCAGGCCCTTATGTACTTTGTCCCTGACGCCATTTTGAAGAGAAAATTCTGTTCAATCAGGTTGTGGACGGAGGCGAGGTTGGCACCAAGCGACACACAATGTTTCTGTAAACGAAGAGATGAAGAGCTCTTAATGACGGACATCATTTAGTGTCATTGCTCTATGACTTTCTGAGCGCTTCACTCTCATTAAACTGAATATTTAGTTTTAAGTTGATAAAATACAATGACGTGGATTTAACAACCCTCTGTGTCAGGCTTTACCTCTGCATCGATCCAGGTCATCGATGTGGTGAAGAGTTTGAAACATCTGGATTTATGTTGCTTCCAATCAGGCAGACAACCTTTCCCACTTTCAGCCACCTCGGTTGACGATGATCCCTCCTCTGGAAAACAAACCAATTCATTTAATTGGCTCTGCGGTGGAATATGAATAAGCTAGAATTAACAACCTGTAATATAAAAATCCAAATACCAAACTAGCTCTACTGCCATTATGGCTGAAGTACGAGAAAGTTGAGACACAGCACAACTGGAGAAACATTAAAAACAAGGCAAGGCAGTTTTATTTATATAGTGCATTTCATACACAATGGCAACTCAATGTGCTTTACATAAAACAAATATTTAAAAGTAAGAATTGGAAATTTAAAAATAATGCAATTTGAAAAATAAAAATAAAACCCAATAATAGTAAACACATTAAAACATTAAAACATACAATTGCTCTGCCCCCCGACTCAATAATAAAAAAAAGTACAGAAAAATAGAGAGAGAAGTAAAATACTAGAATAGAGCATTAAATATAAGGTTGCAGCATAAAATAATGATTTGCTTTAAAATCACACAACAACACCAACACTACCAGTAAAAACATTGTACCCCATTAACATTTACCAGTAGTTAAAAACATATTTTAACAGTGTGACAGTACATTATTAGCGTAGTGGTTAGTCTCACCTGTTGCAACCCTCAGAACGAAGGCAGCACAGAGAAGAAGAACGATCCTCATTGTGATGTGTTGGACGGCTGCAGGACAAATGTAATAATCAGAAAAGAAACATCAATGACAGAAATGACTTACACTGAACTCCTCACCGACTTCATATGAAGATATAATATCATAACATCTCATGAGCTGCTCAGTAAGATGAATATAACCTGCAACTCTCACCTGCTTCAGCAAAGTTGAATCTCTCCACTGAATGTTCTGCCAAACTGTGGAGTGAAGAGCTTTTATACAGAGAAATCAACAAGGAAATTAACTGATTAACTTTAAAAAAACATTACAGTTATTTATTGATTCACATGACATGAATAAATAAAACTTGGGTTTCAGCAAGTACACAAGGACGCTCTTCACAATCACATCATTGTCACTGAATTATCTTTATCAGGAGTACACAAATGTAGTCAGAAGGTAACATCAAATGCAAGTAATTATTAAGCAGCGGTAAATATCACTAATCTGGTGACTCAACACAAAAAACAGACACATAGATAGTCAAGGTGGTGCAACACTGTATACTTGAATTCCCATGCCACAAAAATCTATCGTCAAGCCTTCAAGCTTGAACTTTTAGTTATCCTTAGGGACTTTCCCTGTTACGTGGTGTCTGACAGATGAAAATCCCAGGGTGATACTAAACAAATAACTGGCTGTTAGCCTTAATATTATTTGTCCCTACTTTCTTGCAATTTGAGTAGTTTTGCAAAAATGATTAGGTATTTATGAATGATTTGTGGTTATGAAGTTTGGTATAGAGACTAATTA
This sequence comes from Scomber colias, assembly GCA_021039105.1. Classification (NCBI taxonomy): domain Eukaryota; kingdom Metazoa; phylum Chordata; class Actinopteri; order Scombriformes; family Scombridae; genus Scomber; species Scomber colias. The sequence goes on from JAJDFG010000689.1 coordinate 73,070, forward strand.
CGAGGAAGTATTATGATGAGTCACGATACGAGCAGTATGTGAGGGTTAACCTCTTCCTCCCTAGGCCTCTGGCTCAGGGTCCTGCTCGAAAATGACATACCCAAAATGAATATAGTATATCTCTGTAACTACAAGGTCTATATTGGTATCATAATAGAGGTATCATAATAAATTGTGAGGTACATGTAGAGGTGAAAGCATCAGCATATATGTTACTGGCTCAGACTAAATGAAGATTGAACACAGCATAAATTAAACATTTCATTTTCGCCTGACAAAAATGTACACTTTTAGAGTGAATAACAGCTTTTGAATTATGCTGCTGTAGCTAAAAAAAAAACTCTTAAAACTGCAGCATAACATCTGAACATTATCTGTGCCAAGTTTCATGCTAATAAAGTAAAGCACTGCAAAGTTAGAGAGATTTTAGTAGAGATATATTTAGCATCCACACTGTATGTTGCATGCTCAAAAGCTTCCACAGACACCAACATTTAACCACATTTATCAATAATAATAATAATGATATCACATTTTATTCATGGGAGCCTTTCAAAACACTCAAGGACACTTTACACGACACAAATAAAAACAAACAACAGTGAATCAAACAATAAAATCAGCAAAGATTGGAAAAGGAGTGAGTAGATAAACATGTATGTGATTACGTAATCAGCGCGAGACATCCGGGTTTTCAGTCGGGATTTAAAGGTGAAGACAAAAGAATAACATTTACTGCTAATACGCATATAATTTTGCTTTTAAGTAGGATTTTTCATGCATTTTACACTAGTCCTCCACACCAATAGGGGGCGCTGCTGTCTCTCCACCATCAGCTGTTTCTGGTTACAAACCTTCTGTAAAAGTTTCTTCTACTATTCAAAAAGAAAAGCGACAAAAGAGCGAAGAGAGAGACAAACCTCGCAGGTAAAAAAACCCCTTAAAACATCAATTATTATTATTATTTAACAGCGGCAACATATCAGAGAGTTGTCTAACAGTGTGCTTTATTATATAATATGTTTTTATAATTAAATAAATGCTTTAATGTAGAGTAATTTGGGCTCAAACATGTACTCTTTAGCTAAATGTTAGCAAGGCGGCGCCGGCTCTCCAAAGGCCTGATTGATTTTTATTAAAGAGGCTGTTTTATAAAGCAAAAATATATCCAATTAAAACACATATATGTGGCTATAATTCAGCATTATTAACTAAGTAAGAAGCTGTACCCCTCTCTTTATAAGATAAGATGTGTCTTTGTATCTTTATTGGTTTCCCTTGGGTGAAATTTATGTTGACACAGCAGTATAGTGGGGAAAAAGTAGCAGCATAAGGGTGAAAGTTATAATTTAAATCAATTAAAATACTATATACACATCAGCCATCAGACTGTACAACACCACAGCTTCCAGTACCTCCCACTCCCAGTAATGTATTTTATATTTATTGTTTATTGTGTGTAGTGTTTGGAGATTGTTTATTTAAGAGGCTTTGGTTTTAAAGCCAAATATATCCAATTAATACACATGTGTGGTCATAATTCAGCATTATTAACTAATTAAGAAACTCTAAGAAGAATAATAATGTCTTTCTATGAAGCTAATGGCTATTTAGGTGGCTGTATTATGTAAAGATTTAATTATGTTGAGGTTGTTTTGTCTAAATTCATGTTGGGGAGGACAAAATATCTACTATATATATAGTGTTTGGAGATTGTTTTGATTGTATGTAGTATTTTATTTTATTTTATTTTATATCACTAATGACAGCATCAGGGAGGAACTGGGAGCGGTGGTGCATGAGAGCTGAAACTGCTGATTAAAGTAGGTTAGATGATCAATAAATCGTTAAAGGATAGCTTCACAGTCATTGGTGTCTACCTTTAAAACAGCAGTCAGGTGTCCATGTGAGTAGAGAAAGTGTTTTTTTTCTCACTGTAATCATTCCTCCTGTTCATACTGATTATTAAAAGATCTTAAAAATGTGCTTTCTGTGTAAGTGATGAGGGACAAAAATCCACAGTGTGTCCAGTAATGTTTATATGAAGCTTAAATGAGGCTTCAGCAGTCTGATTAGTCATATCAAGTGGATATCTGACACATTTACTTGACTACTTTTTAGCATCAGATTCCCTCTTTGTGTTTCCCTGTTGAGCTGCGGTGGAAGTATAGTAACAGAAAGAGGGATTTTGGCACTAAAAAGACTGTAATGTTGAAAGATATCGAATTGATTTGACTCATTTGGACCACTGAAACTTCATATTTGCATTAGATAAACCTTTAAATACATGTTTGCATATTAGGAGGGCTGTGGATTTTTTCCTTGAGTCAAGGAAGGAAGGGAGGAGGAAGGAAGGATGGAACGGAGGTAGAAGGAAGGAAGAAGGAAGGAAGGGACGGAAGAAGGGAAGAAGGAAGGATGAGAGGGAAGAAGGAAGGATAAGAAGGAAGGGAGGAATGAAGGATGGAACGGAGGTAGAAGGAAGGAAAGGAGGGAGGGAGGAAGGAAGGATGGATGGAACGGAGGAAGAAGGGAGGGAAGAAGGAAGGATGAGAGGGAAGAAGGAAGGGAGGAAGGAAGGATGGAACGGAGGTAGAAGGAAGGATGAGAGGGAAGAAGGAAGGAAAGATGGAACGGAGGAAGAAGGAAGGAAAGGAGGGCGGGAGAAAGGGAGGGAGGAAAGAAGGGAGGAAGGAAGGAAGGACAGAAGGACAGAAGGAAGGACAGAGTTCCAAGTTTTGCTTTTGCATTTAGCTCCAGGTGATAATTACTGAGCTCTGCTGTGGGTTGAGCATCGTTAATGGTTTAAAGAATAAACAATTAAAATGGCTTCTACAAATAAATGCTTTCCTCGTAACACCTGAAAAAACTAAATAAAAACTAAACTAAAACCAAATAAAACTACTTAATCACTTGTTAAACTAACTCAAAATAAACTGAAAAACTAAATAAAAGTAAAAACAGGATCAATATTAATGTATTGAGGCTGAAATATTGCTCAGTTTATATCATTAGTTCCCTATAATTCTCACTAAAGTAGCTTATTAATGGTTTTGACACCTGCTCATCACATCCTAATGTTCCTGCAGCTTTTGATTTTTCACCCAGCATAAAGATATATATATATATATATATATATATATATATATATATATTTATTTATTTAATTAACCAGGCAGTCTGTGTTAGCAAAGGTGGATAATCTGTGTGTTATAATTGTTGCAGGTCGAAGCTGAGGGCCATGGCTCGTGGTCAGCAGAAGATTCAGTCCCAGCAGAAGAACGCCAAGAAGGCAGCAGAGAAGAAGAAAAATAATGGCGCCGACCAGAAGACGGCAGCAAAGGCAGCTCTGGTCCACACCTGCCCCGTCTGCCGGGTAAGTGCAACACCGAGGACGTGAACGATCTGTTCGGTACAGAACAGAAAGGGCTCATCAGATTGTCTAAAAGTGTCTGAAGGACATGTCTGATGTTGGTTTTAAAGCTGCAGTTGGTAACTTTGAGGAGAGAGAAGACTTAGCATCAAATTTGAGAATCCAAAGTACAACTGTCAGATCCCTTCCCCTTCCCTCTCCGCTGCACTCCTGCCCTGCCTCCAAAGTCCCTCCCCCAGAGGATCGGTAATACATGAACTACACTCCACACAGCTAGATATAAAACGCTTTACAGTGACTTTCACATTGCTATACCTTACCTAAAAACTCGGAGATATGAGCTTGACCGAGCTGAGGAGGAAGGGGGAGGGGCCTGTGTGCGTGAGCAGTGATTGACAGCTGTCAGACACTCCATCAGACACAATCCTGGCTCTGATTGGGTCTTTTTGTCCGGTCGCAGTGGATTCTGGCAATTTGCAGTAGGAGCAGTAGGTGGGGCTAAATGAGCCTGTTTTTTTTACAGATTACTAGTTTCATGTAATGCTGTCTTTACATAGTGACAGTCTTATCAAATATGACAAAAAGTTACTTTTATAAGACTTACCAACTGCAGCTTTAAGGGCCATGACGATAGTTCACACAACACTTCCTGGTTTTTAATAATTAGTCAGTAAACTCAGCATTGTCTGACGCAGGCTGGAAACTCTGCACTTTTACTTACAGTTAAAACAATTCGCTGTGTGTTTCAGCTTCTGTCAAACTAACGTAGCTGCAGCTGCGGCGGCTTCCGGTCTAAGCTTTTCAAAATAAAACCTTTGTTATTGAGCGCTATCTCATTATTATTAAAAATCGTTTGTTTCCCCCCCGATTTTATTAGTTTTGGGATCATTTGGCCCCTAAATCGTAATCACGATCAAATTTCGATTAATTGAGCAGCCTAACTTTATACCTATTTTTTTCATTTTCTCTTTCAGACACAGATGCCTGACCCAAAGACATTTAAGCAGCACTTTGAGAGCAAACACCCCAAGTCCCCAATGCCTCCCGAGCTGGCCGATGTTCAGGCATAAAGAGCAGCTGACTGGACCAGGGTAAGTGAAGTTTAAACCTCCAAATAATATATATAGCAAGAACAGTTTATAAACCAGATTACATTTTTAAATTAAACTCAACACATTAATTATTGCAGATACACAATGACCACGGATTAAACGTTGAATCGCGGCGCCAGGAAGGATGTTGAGGAAGAACACTGGGACCTGTCAGTATTCACGGACAACGGGTTGGGACGGACGGCGGGCAGGAGGAAGGAAGGAAGGGGGTGGATGTGTGTATATGCTGTGCACGTACGTGTGTTTGTGTAAGAGGAAACGATAACGACAGGGGGCAGAGGTACACCAGCACCCCATTTTTTAAATATTTATTGTGTACAACTACCTTGCTATTCCAGAGGGAGGGATCACAGGAAGCAGAACCAGCAAAGAATGCCTGCTAACACTGAATTAAGGTATCTCCTGATCAATGAAAGGAGTCAATGAGTGTGAACGGCACATCCAAACCCCCCCCCCCCCCACACACCCCTCAAAAAAAAGAAAAACCCCACTAAAGAGTTACAACTACAATGCACATGGCTCTGCTGTCGGGTTTCTAACTCCAATCACTCTTAATTTCCTTTTCACTCACTCTTCCCTGAATGGCAGATAAGCAGAAGTCAGCTTTCTATCACTTTAAATACAAATATATAACCCACAAAAGACTAAAATCGCATTTTAAAAAAAAAACTCTAACTATACAACTCCTCCTCTGTGCTGCTTCTCTACAACAGTACCTCACGTTAAACCACACAGCATGTCTTCTATGTCTCTCTTTTTTTTTTAACCATGGCAATAACATCACCTATTTTTGTCCCACTTTTATTTAAAGGTGTAATATGTACAAATTAAAAAAATTGGAAGTTTAAAACATTCCAAAAAATCGACTAAAATTATCAAGAAAATGAGACATTCCCTGTTTTTTCTCAGTTGCCGTTAGCAACCTGTGGATTCTATTTAAAGGACTAAATGTCTGACCCCAAGCTTGCTCCCCCCCCCCCCCCCCCCCCCTACTGGACAGATATGAAAGCATGTTTAAAATATATTGTTGCCTGCTATTGTTACTTCTGATGCTATTAATGAGAAGGTATTTCTAAATTTTTACATATTGCACCTTTTTAAAGCAGGACAAGATTTATTTAAAAACCCAGCACTAACTTTATTTTCTGTTACACCCCCCCCCCCCCCCCCCCATACATGTACAGCTCTGCGCTCATTGAACCTTACAGCTGTAGTTTAAATGCTCCTTGTGTGAAGGAAGTTTTTAAAAGTGGATCCAAGGAGTGAAAATGACAAAATATATAGATCAGTTACTGCTAAAACAATAATGCATCCCTGTTCTCTTTGGTTCTTCATATATATATTCACTAACAGGCAAAAAACCCCTCCCCCCAATTTATTAATTTGCTTTCACTGTATTTTTTTTGTTTTTTACCCTTTTCAATAAATTGAACAATGTATTTAATGTGACCGGTTTTCTCTGCTGACTTTGTGTATGTGACGAAATGAAATATGTGTGATGGTCAATTTGATGGTGATGCTATCGATACATTTCTTATTTATTACATTCATTTTTACAAAAACATGAAACATAAAAGCAGGAAATCCTCATAATTAAGAAGCCAGAATTTGAGAAAGTTTGACACAAGTTCAAACCATGAATTGCTTATTGACCCTCCTGTTGTCCTTGAGTCAAGGAAGGAAGGAAGGAAGAAAGGAAAGGAGGCAGGGAGGAAGGAAGGAAGGAAGGAAAGATGGAAGGAAGAAGGGAGGAAGGAAAGGAGGAAGAAGGTAGGAAAGAAGGAGGGTGGGAGGAAGGAAGGAAAGAAGGAGGGCGGGAGGAAGGAAGGAGGCAGGGAGGAAGGAAAGGAGGAGGAAGGAAGGAAAGAAGGAGGGCGGGAGGAAGGAGGGACAGAAGGAAGGAAGAAAGGAGGATGGAGGAAGGAAGGAAAGAAAGAGAAGGAAGAAGGGAGGAAGAAAGGAAGGGAGGGAGGGAAGAAGGAAGGAAAGGAAGGACGGAGGAAAGAAGGAGTGGGAGGAAAGAAGGTAGGACAGATGGAAGGACAGACAGAAGGAAAGAAGGAAGGACAGATGGAAGGGAGGGAGGAAAAACAGACGGGGTCAATTTGACCCGGGAGGACGACAGGAAGGTTAAAATAGTTTTAGCTTTTCTTTATTGAAAAGGAAACAAAGCAGACTGCATCTGTTTTCTTCCTTATTTGAACTCTATAAACAGTCCATGTTCTTGTACACCAGAATAAAATTAAGTCTTCATTATCAGAGTCTGAGCGTCACAGCACAGGTTTGTGGAAGTGTGTCATGGCTTGAACAAAGGAGATTTCCGAGGACCTTCTGTGGAGTGGTTGAACAACAAAAATCACACTACGAGCAGGCATGTAATAGTATGGGAGGTCACAAAGCACCCCAGGATAATGTTTAGGAAACTAAAAGCCTTTCTTGGCAGAGTTGCGAAGGAGATGTCGCATCAATCTTTTGCCCGTGGATAGGCCAGAAGATGATTGAAGAAATGTTGAGTGGACAGATGAGACCAATATCAAACTTTTCAGCTTGGATGAGAAGTGCTTTATTTAGCAAGCACTGCATTCAAACATAAGAACCTCAACCTGTCTATAAAACATGATAGTGATAGTGTCATGGTTTGGGCCTTCTTCGCTGCCTCTGGACTAGGACAGGTTGAATCATTGATGGAGTTATAAATTCTGACTTTTACCAGCTAATTCTACAGGAAAAGTCAACGTATCAGTCTGTGAACTGGAGCTCAACAGAACGTGTGTCATGAAATAAGATAACTACTACAAATACACAAGTCACTCTACCAAAAAATCGTTAAAAAGCAGAAAAAGTGAATGTTTTAGAAAATCCTGAACTTAATCCCATAGAAATACTATAGAAGAACCTGAAGCAAGCGGTCCATGCAAATAATCCCACCAAGTTAACCCTAACTCTAACCCTAACCCCCGAGTTAAGACTGTTCTGTGAGGAGGAATAGGCTAAAATTCCTCCAAACTGATGTGCAGGGCTGATAAACATGATTGCACATGGTAAGAATATAAAAACATTTTCCTTACTTCATTTTCTTGATTTACCTTATTATTTTTAACACTGTAACTCACAGGTGTTTAATACTGTAAATTCACAGGTAGAATGTACATTTCTTGCTTTTGAAATTAAATTCAAAATAGCTGAGCTGTAGTCATATTGCCACAATATTTGTAAAGAGCTGGAACTGTTTTTTCCCCAGACTGCCAAAGAACCTTGGACTCAGGTAGACAACCAGAACAAACTGGTATAAGACTGTATAATGTGTAATAAATAATGTAATATAATCTGCTATTATCTTCTTTCTAAGTTATGGCAATAAAAAAGTGCAGTTCCACAGTAAAATGATTACATTATTTTTAACTGATGTTGCAATAGTGTTATCGAGCATTTTTTGATACAATAAATTCAAAAGCTGTAAATCAATAATGATCAATAATAAATGTGTTATTACTTGACTTGTTTTCTTTTTGCAGTCCTGGTTGATTATTAACTAAACAGTAATCATGCACCCATGCAGTCTCATTAGAGTATTGACATTTTAGTTCCAGTTGATAATGATCATTTTTAATCTTGTATTTTATATAATATATAGCATAGATGTACTATAGAGTAAAGATGAAGACCCATTTTTAAATAGAACTTCATTATGTTCAGTGTGCGTGTGTACAACTGCTTGTGTTATCAAGAAGAGAAGACAACTTCTCTTTCTCCTTTGTTTTCATGAATATTTGACATTTCATACATGTAACTCCAGCGATTGATCAACACTTTCCCAAATTGCGCATTTCTTTTCCAAAGCTTTCCTTTTCTATTTCAACATATTAAAATTTATTTATAGAATGAATGTAATGAAAATGAAATATTACCCTGAATACTTTATCTCATACAAATGACACTCATATATAGTGGATCTGAAAGAAGAAAGCAAAAGAGATTGAATAAGATTTCTCAATATTCATATGGGAAGGGAAAAAGCTCAGATTAAGAATGAAAACCTTACTGCTGCAAAGACAAAGAAAGTCTAACATTTATAAATGTTATAACGAGGGCTCTCATAGTAGACTCATCTATAAGTGGGTTCACTGTTATCTAAATGAAAGACAAGATCCTCTTTAGTCATGTTGATCAACTTAACACTTGAGAAGCCTATTGAGGTCCAGCAGGATATGAATAACATTATGGGTAGAAATGACACTTTCTCATGTATTACCTATGAACAACATGGATTGCTTAATAATTATTTTGTTATGTTTTTTTATACAAATGATTGTCTTGCATATTTCCAAGCTCACCACCTCAAATTATCACAAGATAACATCCTTCTCGGACATGGAGATACAGTATTCATTTCCAACTGAAAAAAGTATTAGTAGACCAGTGATCAAAGTGACTCAGACCAAATATTAAAAGGAACATTGGATTCCTTCATTTCTATGTAATAAACAGCAGAAGTGGATTTGCCTGTACACAATTGAAATGGCAATATGTTGTATAAATATGTTTATAATGGTAGCTTATCCTCCATCCATTTTCTATCACCCCTCTCTTTTATATCAATGACTGACACCATAATAAAGTGTTTGAGCTTTGATGTAATAAAGATATAATTATATAGAAAAACAGCAGATATCTCCTGAAAGTGACAAAGTTCAATGACTATATATCAGTAATTAGCTATTAGCTTTGGTTTCGTTGTTTTCACTTCCTGGTTGATCATTAATCAAACACTCCTTGTGCATGTTCTTTTATTAGACTATGATATTTTTGGTAAAATGTTGGTAATGTAATGAAAATGAAATATTACCCAGAATACTTTATCTCATACAAATGACACTCATATATAGTGGATCTGAAAGAAGAAAGCAAAAGAGATTGAATAATATTTCTCAATATTCATATGGGAAGGGAAAAAGCTCAGATTAAGAATGAAAACCTTACTGCTGCAAAGACAAAGAAAGTCTAACATTTATAAATGTTATAACGAGGGCTCTCATAGTAGACTCATCTATAAGTGGGTTCACTGTTATCTAAATGAAAGACAAGATCCTCTTTAGTCATGTTGATCAACTTAACACTTGAGAAGTCTATCGAGGTCCAGCAGGATATGAATAACATTATGGGTAGAAATGGCACTTTCTCATGTATTACCTATGAACAACATGGATTGCTTAATAATTATTTTGTTATGTTTTTTTATACAAATGATTGTCTTGCATATTTCCAAGCTCACCACCTCAAATTATCACAAGATAACATCCTTCTTGGACATGGAGATACATTCTTCATTTCCAACTGAAAAAAGTATTAGTAGCACAGTGATCAAAGTGACTCAGACCAAATATTAAAAGGAACATTGGATTCCTTCATTTCTATGTAATAAACAGCAGAAGTGGATTTGCCTGTACACAATTGAAATGGTAAGATGTTGTATAAATATGTTTATAATGGTAGCTTATCCTCCATCCATTTTCTATCACCCCTCTCTTTTATATCAATGATTGACACCATAATAAAGTGTTTGAGCTTTGATGTAATAAAGATATAATTATATAGAAAAACAGCTGATATCTCCTGAAAGTGACAAAGTTCAATGACTATATATCAGTAATTAGCTATTAGCTTTGGTTTCGTTGTTTTCACTTCCTGGTTGATCATTATTCAAACACTCCTTGTGCATGTTCTTTTATTAGACTATGATATTTTTGGTAAAATGTTGGTAATGTAATGAAAATGAATATATTACCCTGAATACTTACTGAATACAAATGACACTCATATATAGTGGATCTGAAAGAAGAAAGCAAAAGAGATTGAATAAGATTTCTCAATATTCATATGGGAAGGGAAAAAGCTCAGATTAAAAATGAAAACCTTACTGCTGCAAAGACAAAGAAAGTCTAACATTTATAAATGTTATAACGAGGGCTCTCATAGTAGACTCATCTATAAGTGGGTTCACTGTTATCTAAATGAAAGACAAGATCCTCTTTAGTCATGTTGATCAACTTAACACTTGAGAAGCCTATCGAGGTCCAGCAGCATATGAATAACATTATGGGTAGAAATGGCACTTTCTCATGTATTACCTATGAACAACATGGATTGGTTAATAATTATTTTATGTGTTTTATATAAGTTCAAAATTCTATTTTCTTCAATCTGTAAAATGATTGTCTTGCTTATTTTCAAGCTCAACACCTCAAATTATCACAAGATAACATCCTTCTTGGACATGGAGATACATTCTTCATTTCCAACTGAACAAAGTATTTCATTCATATTTTTGTAACAGCTAACAGAGCAGTATTACCATTAATTACCTATGAACAACATGGATTGCTTAATAATTATTATGTTATGTTTTTTATATACAAATGATCTTGCTTATTTTCAAGCTCACCACCTCAAATTATCACAAGATAACATCCTTCTTGGACATGGAGATACATTCTTCATTTCCAACTGAAAAAAGTATTAGTAGCACAGTGATCAAAGTGACTCAGACCAAATATTAAAAGGAACATTGGATTCCTTCATTTCTATGTAATAAACAGCAGAAGTGGATTTGCCTGTACACAATTGAAATGGTAAGATGTTGTATACATATTTATATATTTGTACTTTATATGATACGGAGCTATATGTTTTTCAGATGATGTCTTACCTAAGGCAGCATTTTACAGACAAAATTGATTTTTAGAATAGGTGTAATAGAAATGAGTGTATTAACCTGTGAGTACTCTGTGTTATGCAGATAATATGGTCTGGATCCCAAAGAGGTCAGCAAAAAACATGAAAAAGATTTCTTAGCCTTCATGAAGCAAGGAACCTCATACTAACCCCATGAATCCATACCAGGCTTAATGCCAGTCATTGAGACCTATAGATGTACTGTAGAGTAAAGATGAAGACCCACTTTTAAACAGAACTTCATTATGTTCAGTGTGGGTGTGTATAACTACTTGTGTTTGTGCTTTTGACCAATGATATCACATCAACAGTGCAGACAGCCTCTCTGAAGCATATAAAAGAAAGCAGCCTTTCACTTGTCTGCAACATTCTTGATCACTTCCAACAGCGCAGATCAGCTCCGACTAACAGATCAACCTCTCATCCTGCTCCTGTGACAGAGAGACTCCAACATGCTCTTCCTGTTCCTCTTCTTGTTTGGTCTGGCTCTGGGGACTGAGTCTCCTTCAGGTGAACGTCCATTGAAGCTACAGCGTGGTAACTGTCCCCCATTCTGGTACAGCTTCAACGGCCACTGCTACAAGTACGTCTCCACACCCAAGACCTGGGCTGATGCAGAGCTCCACTGTGTGTCAGAGAAGGCCAACCTGGTGTCTATCCACAGTCAGGAAGAACAGGACTTTGTCAAAACCCTGATCAGTAACTTTGACCAGGCTGAGAAAAGCACCTGGATCGGACTGAGTGACACACAAAAGGAAGGAGCATGGATGTGGTCTGATGGGGGTACAGTGGACTATGTCTTTTGGGATTCAGAACAGCCAGACAATTATAAAGGAATTGAAGATTGTGTTCAGTTCAGGCAGTGGGAACATAGGAAATGGAATGATATTCTTTGTTCTGATACTTATCCGTCTGTTTGTGCATTTCGTGCAGTCTGTCCGTAGCAACTGAGATGGTTGCTGAGTGCAGCATGGTGAATTTGCATCTGTTGCTCTGTTGAAATGCATTTGGCCTTAACAAAGAACACAATTTTACATGTGTGTACAGAATTAATTTCTCAGACTCTTAATTTCACCAATGTTTAATATTCACATTAGCAACACTGAATAAAAATTTTTGTGAGCTTGCAAATTTCAGTGTGTGGACAATGTTTATTTCCATGAATGTTGAACATTCACACCTGTAACTCCAATGATTGGTCAAAAGGAATATTCACACAACTTTTTTAAAGTCTGAAATTGTTATTTTGTGTCCCAGTTTAACAATACAAAATGTATTATGTCAACAAAGGGCATTTACTTTAAAAAATAATAGCATAAAGATATTTCGATCTACAGATTTTTCCTCTTGCAAGCTTCTGCAGTTTCAAATTAAGTGCTTTTACATGTCTGTTCTATACTTTCTTAATCTTTGCTTGTTGATTAAATGAAGGAACGTTACGTGGATTTCATATTCTGATCCATCAATCATTGTGAGTTTTGTTACTGTAGAGCAGCCTCCTTCAGAGGCCAATAATTCTCTTTTTACCTGCAATATAAAGTTATTATCCTCTCAACTCTCCATAGACCATATTAATAATATTGTCATGTTGACCTTTGACTTTTTAAACCCCCACTCTTCACATACAAACCTGACTGTTGGACCTAACCTACCTAAAACATTTAATCTAAAATCTAAATACAAACTTTATTTTCTGGGATTCTTTTATTTGGGTTGAAGGAGAATAAATGGATTACACTTCACATATCATTTTTATTTAGTTGCTGGTTTTATGCGACATCTCCAGCTGAGCTGTTCTTTTTGACTTATGTTCAGATACTGTGTGTCAGTGTGCAAATGAAAATGTTTGCCAAGTGAACTTCAGTGAAATCAGTCACTTACCTTTTTCATAATCTGATCTGGTGTAGATCAGCTCTGCTTCTTTGAAAGAGAGAAACCATCATGCTTGTGTTCATCTTCTTGTTTGGTCTGGCTCTGAGCACTGAGTCTCCTTCAGGTGACCATGAAATAAACAGAACAAAAAGGATTTTTTATCAAACCATCATTTTTATGAATGAAAGGGGTATCTATGTATGCACACACAACTAACAAACACAATGATTTTTGACTGATATTGTAACAGTGTCTTTAAGCATGTTTTTGATGCAATAAAAATATAATCAATATCAAGACTGAAAAACAAACAGTAGAGTTCTCCTGAAAGTGCCAAAGTTCAAAAACTGTAAATCAATAGTGATCAATAATAAATCTGTTATTGCTTCTCTTTGATTTCCTTGTTTTTATTTTACAGTCATGGTTGATAATTAGCCAAACAGTAATTATGCATTCAATGTCATCAGAGTATAACTATTTAGTCTCAGTTAATAATAATAATTTTATATTGTACTTTATTTAATATGGATCAAATGTTACATGAAGTCATGTCATGAAGCATAGATGTACTATAGAGTAAAGATGAAGACCCAATTTTAAACAGAACTTCATTATGTTCAGTGTGGGTGTGTACAACTACTTGTGTTTGTGCTTTTGACCAATGATATCACATCAACAGTGCAGACAGCCTCTCTGAAGCATATAAAAGAAAGCAGCCTTTCACTTGTCTGCAACATTCTTGATCACTTCCAACAGCGCAGATCAGCTCCGACTAACAGATCAACCTCTCATCCTGCTCCTGTGACAGAGAGACTCCAACATGCTCTTCCTGTTCCTCTTCTTGTTTGGTCTGGCTCTGGGGACTGAGTCTCCTTCAGGTGAACGTCCATTGAAGCTACAGCGTGGTAACTGTCCCCCATTCTGGTACAGCTTCAACGGCCACTGCTACAAGTACGTCTCCACACATATGACCTGGGCTGATGCAGAGCTCTACTGTGTGTCACAGAAGGCCAACCTGGTGTCTATCCACAGTCAGGGAGAAAACAATTTCATCCAATCCCTGATCAGGAACTTTGATCCTGCTCAGGGATGCACCTGGATCGGACTCAGTGACCTCCACAAAGAAGGAAGATGGATGTGGTCTGATGGATCTGCAGTCAACTTTGTCTTTTGGAACAAAGGAGAGCCAAGCAACTATAGAGGAAAGGAACACTGTGTCCACAAAAACTATGGCAGTGCGTTGAAATGGAATGACGTTCAATGTTCTGTTAAATACTCTTTTATTTGTGTGTCTCGCACTTAAGATATGAGAAAGTTACCTGTATGTCTGTTTCAACCTGATGACTTTCCACCTGTTGTTCCAATAATTGATAAGGAACACAAATGTATTCATTATTTTATGTGTAAATAAGTCATTTCACTAATCTTCATTTTTATGAACTCTGGATACTCACCAGTTAAAACAAGCGATTGGTCAATTGAAAAATATCCTCATCTTTTTAATGAGCTTAAAATGTTTTTTTTCCTCATTGAATCATACCAAAAATGTATTATTGACCTAAGTGTTGTTTAAAATCATATGTGTTTTTCATTTGACTAGCTGTTCATACTCTTCTGTGGTTAGATGAATAAAAGAACAGTACATATTTTACTGCTGATTCTGTAATAAAAGCACGTCCAGTATGTGTTTCTCTATTTATGTATACGCAAAACTCAATATATGCACCAAACTTACCTCTATAACTAAACTCCCACTGCTGAGTCTAACTCTGACTCTGTCCTTTAATAAAAATGTACAGCTTTAGTGATCAACAAAAGTTTCCACAACCTTTTAACCAAGTGTGGGAGGGGGGGGGCGGTGGCAGTGAAAAAACAAGGGAATTGAAGATGAGCCAATTTGTGCAGACAATGTCTCTGATTTCATTTATTTTAATGAATATCAGTCGTTCATACATGTAACTCCAGTGATTTATCAAAAGGAATATTCTCACAGCTTTTTCCCATTCAACTCTACAACAATGTAATACTGACAGAATTGCTAAGTACTGTACTTCATTTACTTTAATGGCATGATGGCATGAAGAGATTTCAATCAACACATTTTACATAGTGTAATTTAGATCTAAATTACACTAAAACACAATGGCTTCCCAGAGTTATGACAGTAGGTTTGGATCTCTGACACCTTTTGATCAGTCAATAGGCCACTAATTTAAGTCACTTAGACCAAATGAAAAAAGGCCCATTAAATTCCTGTTTTTTTATGTATTAAACAACAGATGTGGATTTTCTTGAAAAAGTAGTAACTGTGAGGTATTGTATAAATATGTTTACAATGTTTCCATATACTCTAGCCTTTTTCTTTCATCATCATTCATTGTCTTTTACATGATTGATGAACACTGAAATAAGCAGTTATGATGCAATTTAAATATCATTATATAGAACAAATAATAGAGTTTTACGGAAAGTACAGCAACAATAAATCAATAATAAGCAGTTACTACTTCTCTTTGAATTCCTTCAGACTTTATCTTATGCAGATGGTACTAATATACATTGTATTCTAGTGTGACAGAGGAGAGGAGAGCAGTTCGACCCAAATGCAAAGACTGAAAGCAGGACTGATGAAAAAACTTCAATACACAAGGGATAATTACAAACGGGACGAAAATCATTGCACAATATTTGTAAATATCTGGGAAAGTTTTTATTCAAACTACCAAATAACCTTGGACTCAGGTAAATATAAGCAGAACAAACTCTTTTTCTACATGACTTATTTTATGTATGTATTTATTTCTTTTAATGTTTTTGTTCAGCTTTTGTATGTATATGTCTGTATTTCTTTATTCTTAAGATTTTATGTTGCATGTTTCAGGAAGGCCACCCTGATGGGTTTTATTGGCTCCTCCTGCATATTTCTCTTTTGTTAGTTATTGTTTTATTTTCTTAATCTCAAAAACATCTGCATGTATTACTTTTCTTGTATTATGTGTTTTTTCCCTTTATGTGCAAATAAACTAAACTAAACTAATGACTGCATAATATGTAATAATATAAAATAATCTCGTGTGTTATGCTTTAAGTTGTTGCAATAAAAAATGCAGTGCCATAATAAAATGATTAAATGATAAATTATATTTTAACAATGTAGTTGAGCATGTATATAAAGAAATAATCAAAATATATAATGTTAAACAACAAACAGTAGAGCTCTCCTGAAAGTGCCAAAGTTCAATAACTGTGAATCAACAATAAAGCAGTAGACCAGCAGAACTCCTTCAATTTTTTTCTCCTTAAAAAACCTAATAGATCCCCTAACTTCAATTCAGGGAGCAATGCAGTGTGTGAACAACCGTCCCTGTCTCAACTTAGCTGATTCCTTTTGACCAGTGTGATATTTCTTCTCTCATAAGTTACACAGTCTTGCTGTAAAGATGCTTTTTGTGAAATTTAGTACTGGAGCTGATAAATCAAAGTCATAGTCGGTTCATAGAAAAAACCATGAGGAGGTGATTTTTCCTATTAATCTTTTCAAAACACACACATGCACATTATTGTGATGTATGGTTTACTTACCATAAAAACTGGTAGTCAACTAGGCTATACAACTGCTCCTCTGTGCTGCTTCTCTACAACAGTACCTCACGTTCAACCACACAGCATGTCTTATATGTCTCTCTTTTTTTTTAACCATGGCAATAACATCGCCTATTTTTGTCCCACTTTTATTTAAAGGTGTAATATGTACGAATTAAAGTTTAAAACATTCCAAAAAATCGACTAAAATTATCAAGAAAATTAGACATTCCCTGTTTTTTCTCAGTTGCCGTTAGCAACCTGTGGATTCTATTTAAAGGACTAAATGTCTGAACCCATGCTTGCTCCCCCCCCCCCCCTACTGGACAGATATGAAAGCATGTTTAAAATATATTGTTGCCTGCTATTGTTACCAGGCTGATGCTATTAATGAGAAGGTATTTCTAAATTTTTACATATTGCACCTTTTTAAAGCAGGACAAGATTTATTTAAAAATCCAGCACTAACTTTATTTTCTGTTACACCCCCCCCCCCCCCCCCCCCCCCCATACATGTACAGCTCTGCGCTCATTGAACCTTACAGCTGTAGTTTAAATGCTCCTTGTGTGAAGGAAGTTTTTAAAAGTGGATCCAAGGAGTGAAAATGACAAAATATATAGATCAGTTCCTGCTAAAACAATAATGCATCCCTGTTCTCTTTGGTTCTTCATATATATATTCACTAACAGGCAAACCCCCCCCCCCCCCCCCCCCCCAATTTATTAATTTGCTTTCACTGTATTTTTTTTGTTTTTTTACCCTTTTCAATAAATTGAACAATGTATTTAATGTGACCGGTTTTCTCTGCTGACTTTGTGTACGTGACGAAATGAAATATGTGACGTCGACATGGACTCAGATACTAAATACATTACAGTGTATCATGAAGCAGAAAACTTTGAAAACTGACACTTCACCATCATCAGGCAGTTAAAATACATTTTTATCTTTATTTTACATTGATTGCATACAAGTTGTTTTCATTACTGATAAATCTGCCAGTTATTTTCTTTATTATTCATTTGTGTTTCTATGAAATATCAAAAAAAAGAGCCCTTAGAAATAGTGATGGTCAATTTGATGGTGATGCTATCGATACATTTCTTATTTATTACATTCATTTTTACAAAAACATGAAACATAAAAGCAGAAAATCCTCATAATTAAGAAGCCAGAATTTGAGAAAGTTTGACACAAGTTCAAACCATGAATTGCTTATTGACCCTCCTGTTGTCCTCGAGTCAAGGAAGGAAGGAAGGAAGGAAAGGAGGCAGGGAGGAAAGATGGAAGGAAGAAGGAGGCCGGGAGGAAGGAAAGGAGGAAAAAAGAAGGAAAGGAGGAAGAAGGAAGGAAAGAAGGAGGGCGGGAGGAAGGAAGGAAAGAAGGAGGGCGGGAGGAAGGAAGGAAAGGAGGCAGGGAGGAAGGAAAGAAGGACGGCGGGAGGAAGGAAGGAAAGGAGGCAGGGAGGAAGGAAAGAAGGAGGGCGGGAGGAAGGAAGGAAGAAAGGAGGATGGAGGAAGGAAGGAAAGAAAGAGAAGGAGGGAGGGAGGGAAGAAGGAAGGAAAGGAGGGAGGAAGGAAGGACGGAGGAAAGAAGGAGTGAGAGGAAGGAAGGAAAGAAGGACAGAGGAAAGAAGGAAGGACAGACAGAAGGAAAGAAGGAAGGGACAGACAGAAGGGAGGGAGGAAAGAAGGAACAGTCAAAACAGACAGGGTCAATTTGACCCGGGAGGATGAGAGGAGGGTTAAAATAGTTTAAGCTTTTCTTTGATGTAAAGGAAGCAAAGACTGCATCTGTGTTCTTCCTTATTTGAACTCTATAAACAGTCCATATTCTTGTTTTACACACCAGAATAAAATTAAGTAATCCAACAATCATATTCTGTTTTAAACTAGTGAAATAAGTTTAACATTGGTGGAGAAAAACTAAAACATGTAAAAAAATACATTTATTTGTATTATTTTGACTTTTTAAAAAATCTTCCCCTAACTTAACTTGAGTGAATATTTTTTATTAATTCAATAACATTTGACACAGATGTTTGTATTGCAATAATAATAATAATAATAATAATAGTACACTTAATTTCTTACAAAAACAGGCATCACTAATGACACATTCTGCCATTCAATATCATTTGCCATTTAAAGCTTGATGAAGACTCGATCTGGAATTGTTAGAAAAATAAAAGTCCATGTGGTTTATGCACTACGACGGCGTTTTAGGGCCATATATGTAAGAGAAAAAAAAGAAAAAAAATACTGACCTGGAGGATGGAGGGTAATATTTTGAGAAAAAAAAAACAGATATATCTGAGATTAAAGTTGCAAATCTGCGAGAACAAATTTATATGTACAAAGTCTGGATGCTTAATATGATTTAGTGATTCTGGGTTAAGATAACAAGTATCTCCATTTTGCTAAATCCAATTGAAAAGTACAATTTGAGCGACTTCTCTCGAGTGTCGTAAAGTGAGGCTATGTGACTGACCTCCAGTGTTAGCGGGACTCCGATCTGAACAGAGAAGAACAAACACTGATTGAGCTCAAAGTGACTGATGGATAATCTGACGTGTATTTAGTGAGAATAAACTGATTTTTCTATAGATTATATACCTAAATATTGATTTTTGAGACGAATGCTAGAAGAAAGAGTGACATCTCAGCAAGGTCCATTTCATTCATGTTAAAATCACAGTGTAATTTCTTTATACTATAGATCTTAAAGATAACGTGGTGATTCGCACTGAGGAACTCTTTTGAGGACATTTAATAAATTATAAAATCTACCAGATAATTTAATCTTTAAACCCAAAACCTTGGCTGCTGCTTGGCTTTTTTTCTTGCAAATTAGAGGCTTAAATTTTTAACATCTATGGCCCTAATACGCCGTCGTAACTATCAGACCGGCGTTAAAAAAGACCTCAACTTTCCTTATTTGGGGAAACACTATAATGGAGCTTTTCCACTACACAGTTCCAGCACGACTCGACTCGACTCGGTTTTTTTGTGTTCCCACTAGGGATAGTATCTGGTACCTGGTACTTTTTTAGTACCTGCTCTGCTGAGGTACCAAGCGAGCCGAGCCGATACTAAATGTGACGTCAACAGACTGCCGGCCACTGATTGGTCAGAAGAGTTGTCGCTGGTAGAGTCATGAGCCCTCCCACACAAGAATCAAACCCGCCATTTTTAAATACCGGCAACAGCGTTACAGTCATACGGCTCAATGTTCTTGCTTTGTGTGACAGAAAGCCACATACAGCAACAAGAACACCATCGCCTCCATGTCCTCCATTGTTTGTGTGTTTGTGTCGCCTATAAAACGAAAGCACAGCAGTTTCACGGAGCGTTGCTATGACGACCCCCGCCCACGTTGAGTAGGTACCTTTCTGTAATGGAAAAGGTCGTTCCTGGAACCGTGTCGAGTCGAGTCGAGTAGTGCTGCATAAGTGAAATATAATTTGTGCTCTTGAAAAGTTGGAAATGAAGTATTATACTTACTAAACATGTGGGGAAAACTTGTTCCTAAAGGTTAGCATATACGAAGCTGATGGATCTTTTTAACATTTTAACTTCACCTACTGATGATTTGAACATCAACAAATACCCACGACCCAGAAAATGCTGATTTGGAGCTTGTCAAAGGTGAATTTGGAAAGTTGATTAAATACAATCAAGTAACAGTTTTTCCATCTGAGATTCAAAACACATGAAACCAAAACCTGCTAAATTACATTTTCTTTATCATCCAGCATGTTTGCTAGCATCAAAGCTTCCTTCAGAGTTCATTCTTTGGTCTCGTATCAGGGTCCGGTTTTACTGCCGCTCCCTCATAGACACCCCGCAGGTCTTGACCACCATGTTACGATGCTTTTTGAGGATGACGTTGTTGTTGTCGTCGTAGAA